>KK112342.1:64463-100952 GCA_000611955.2 Stegodyphus mimosarum
TAATATTATATAATCATGACGTTTCTTTTTGATTTTTATACTAAAATCCGTATCCATTATTATTCCTATTAGTTGAAAATGTATTTTAGGAAAAAATTAAATATATTCTTGTAATACTGTCAAATGTCACATTATAATGCTGTTAATTGTTTTGATTACAATACTAGCGAATGTCATGCTAAATCAGTTATGATCTGGATATATTCTCTCGGGTGAAGACTTGTTGTTCGACTTCTAAATTAATGCTTTAACTTTTTTTTACTACACTGCAAAAAGTATACTTTTGTTGAAAAATATAATTTTATGATTTTTAGTGATCTTATTTTTAAAAATAAGTGCTAAAATATGTCCATATAAAATTCATAAATTATGAAAAAAAGTGCAGCATGGTTCCAGGTTTCTGGGTTTTAGATGAATACAAATCTTAATTTCTGCTCATACGAACCAAAGGTGCAAAATGCATGTGATGATAGGATCCCTCAATGACATAGGAACTTTTTGTCCTTCAGCAGTAAATTCCCTTTTTTTGACAAAGACAAAACCCTCATGTGACTCCTCATCCCTTACAAATAATTAATGACTCTCCTGGATGATTCTAAGTGATTTGGTAGAACACCAACCAAGGATGCATTTGCGACTGTTGAACTATAGCCATATGTATTTTATTAAATAGATCTTTTTCAGGTTAAAAAAAAATACTGTTTAACCAAATTTTTCCCTTCTGGATAAAATGGGTTTGTGACAGGTTCCCCGCAAAATTGTCAAAGTTTTATTTAAAATCGATGCCAATTTGAATTTCTTTAGCTTTATTTACATGGAAATATTTTGCATTTTTGTTTATAACACATATATAAATTTATTTGTCAGTTCTTAACATGTGTATTTTATATGTATTTTAATATATGTTCATTTAGAACAGGCATGCAGGCTGCAGCAGCAACAGTAAAGAAAGATGAAAAATCGGAAGCTATGTGCAAAGAATTAAAAAATACTCTTCTGCAGTTTGAAGTAAGTCTAATAAAGAAGTATTGTTCTTGGATGTTTTTAAATGACTGTCTACATGTTGAGCCAAATTTATACCCGGAAATATTTGAAATTTTGTTAAATTCAGGTACAATCTGATAGTTTTCACCACAGACGTAAAGCAAGCCTTTATACAGATTGTACAGATTCTCATACATGAAAAGGATCAATACACAAACAGGTTTCTGTTCTCCAAATTTCCGACTGACGAAACCATTTCTCGTGACATATATTAGTTCACTAAAGTTTTATTTGAAGTAACCAGCAGTTCGTTTCCATTAGCGGACACCATTAAGTATCATCTGTAAAAATATAATGAACTTTATCGTATGAGGTTACCTTTTGAATGAGAACTTATATCTAAATGATGTGATTGCAAGACAATGGGCAATTAATGAAGTATTAACTATGGCTTTTGAATCATTCCAGATTTTTTAAAAAGCAAGTATGCAACTTCATAAGTGGCACACTAACTCAAAACAACTACATGATTTGTGGGTAAGACAAGGCAAATTTTTAATAGAGAAAATTTCCTATTTGAGATCTTGGGTATGGCATAGGACAATGCAAAGGATTTGCTATATTTTGATGTTCGAAACCTATTGTCCTTCACATCTAAACCAATAGAAACAAAAAGATTTTTCCTCCAAATCTTAGGTTGGATATTCAATCCATTTGGAATTTTAGGGCCTTTCAGTGTTAGAATGAAGCTTAACACAAAAGATTTGGCAATCACAAATAGACTGGGATGAATCTCTGTCTCAGATTTATCCCTCAGTGGAGAAAATGGTTGGAAGAGCTGCCTCAAATGGCTGAATTTTTCATCACTTGTTACTTTTTTATGCTCTTGAACTTTATTGTAGAAAATCTCAAATTACATTCTTCTCAGACACAAGTGTAAAAGCCTTTTGCATAGTCGCATACTTTATGTTTCATAATGAATGATAAAAAAAATTTAAACTGCCTTTATTGCTTCAAAGAATAGAGTAGCTGCACTAAAATCTCTCACATTGCCGAGGTTAGAGTTAATGGAGGCACTGTTATCGGCCAGGTTAGAAAATAATATATTGAAAGCATTGAAATTGAAAATCCGTGCTATTTTTGGATAAATTCAACAATTACTTATTTTTGCATCCAAAAACAACCTGAAACCTTCAAACCCTTTATCACAAATCATGTCAAAGAAATCGAGTTCCCCTCCAGATTTTCGTTACTTCCCAGGTGCTGAGAACTCCGTAGATCACATATCTCGTGGAATGAAAATCTTGAAGTTAATAAATGAGCCCATTTTTTCTGAACTTTGGCCAAAATTATGTATTAAAGAAATGAAGACAAACTGGGAAACCAAAAAAAAAAAAAAAAAAGTAAAAAAAAAAAAAAAAAAAAAAACTAGTGATATACATTAACTTGAATGCCCAGGCAAAAGTGCAGATAACCTCTTCAACATATCCAAATGTAGCAACTTAGTGAAGATGTTAAGAGTCACTCCTTGGACTACATGGTTCATTGCAAAATTAAAAATTAGTGATATTCAAGGAGGGAGTGATATTCTCTTCTTAACTGAGGAGTTGCAAGAAACAGAAAATTACTGAATAAGATCCGAGCAAAAGAAGCTTTTCTGAAGAGTACAAAGCTCTAAAGAAAAGTAATTCAGTTGGAAAAAATTATCCTTTGTACAATTTTTTCCTTTACATTTTAGAAAAGGGAATTGTGAGATTGAGAGGAAGATTGAAATTTTCTGACATCTTCCTAGATAATAAGCATCCAGTTATCTTACCTAGAAATTCCAGACTGACAATGCTAATTATACACAAAGAACACGAGAAGGTAATGCATGGAAGAGCTGCTGTGACTTTAGCCAAAATTAGATGTCGTTTCTAATTCCTAAAGGATGCTACTTAGTCAAAACGACATTAATAAATTGCTTGATTTGCCAGAAATACTTAGCCAAGGCAGAAGACCAGATAGTGGCACTCTTACCTAAAAAGTTAATCCAAGAATCACCTCATTTGCAATCTGTGGAATTGATTTTGCTGGACCAGTCTACGTAAAGAATTCTAAAGACACCCAAAAATCTTATATTTTTTATTTATCTGTGCAGTAACCTGTTGACATATTTGATACTTGTGTCAAATATGTCAACAGAGTTCTTTTTTTTTGCATGCATTTTATAGATTTTTTAGCAGAAGAAGAAACTGCAAAGTAGCTACTCTGACAATGCCAAAGCTTTTAAGAGAACAAAGAAAGAAGTTGAGAATTTTTCCAGAGTTTTAGAAGCTGATAAATTCAGGAATTTTATTGCCAAAGAAAGAACCCAGTGGAAGATCATAATCAAGTGATCCTCATGGTGGGGAGGGTTTTATGAGGGACTTGTCAGATCTGTTAAAGAATCTTTTAGAAAAATTGTAGGAAGAGTATTGTTGCACTTTGAAGAAATATATACATTACTTGTATAGAGTTAGTTTTTAATTCATGACGTCTGAGCTATGTTTATGATAAAGCATAACCTTTAACTCCAATGCACTTCCTAAATATTGGAACCAATATGAAGTATCCTTTGACTTTTGCAAGACTCGTTCATAGCGAAAGAACAAGAAAAACACTCTTTAGAAGAAAACTTTATTGAGAATTGTTGTTGAAATAGTCGTGATATATGTAGAAGCAGCAATATTTATGAGACCTTTAGAACAGCCCATTACTTGAAGAATCCTAGATTTCAATGAGTTGGAAAATTCAAAGACTTAAAAAAAAAAAAAAAATTGTTTTTGGTGGTAAAGCTTGATCTTTCGAACTGAAAACTGGTAATGGGACTTTGAAACATATTGCCTAATAACTATATCCTCTTGAGCTCTGAATTTCAGACAGATTTTGAACTTTAATGATTTTATTATTATATTTTTTAGTTCTTTTTCTCAATAAGTAAATTGAATATCATTATTCAAGTTAATTTAGTTCAGAAAGCATTTGCTTTATTTTTTTAGTCATAACATTAATTAATTGTTATAATGTTATGTATAGCCTGTTTTTGTAATTAAACTTTTTGACCGATTAGAATTTTTGTTTTTGAATTTAATTTTTTTTAGTCATAACATTAATTAATTGTTACATAATATGTGTAACCTGTTTTTTGTAATTTAACTTTTTGATTGATTATAAAAGTAATTTTTGTATGTTATGGAAAAGCATATGATTGTATAATTAAGTTAAATGAAATTTTGTCAGAGTTCAAGTGGAGAGTGTGTTGGGAAGTATTTGTTGATATTGCCAAAAGAACAAATTACTACAGGACTATGTTACAAGTCCATCTGTTTGATTTACTTAATACCTCCTCTTCTAAACATGTGACTATGTAGAAATTGACATTTTAGTCTTCTTTGTTATGGAGGTCAGACTGCATCGTGCAATATGATCAACTGTTAAAAATATTTGATGGAATGATTGAGTTCCTGCTTTTTAAGTTTTGTAATTCGATTTAGACCTTTAGCGTGCTTCATGCATGATTTCATTTAATTATTCATTTAATGAAAAGATGAAAAACCTTCTATGCCATGCACCTTATTCTTTAATTCTTGTGAATTTGATCAATTATGTAACAGTATTAATTCAGTGTTACTAGTATACATGCTTGCAGAACAGCTGAAATAGAAAAGGACTTCTATTCGGTAGTATTAGATTCATAACTTAAACATTGCTAATATAATGTGATAATAACAACCTGTAAAGGAAATTCTTTCCAAATATTTAGTTTAATTTTAACCTGTTGAACTAAATGCCTAACAGGCAAGAAATGAAAAATTTTCTTAACTTCTCAGAGGTCTAAAGAATAATACTTTATTGATCAGCATCCTAAAAGAAATTGGCTTATGGCAGAAATTTACATACAAGTTTATTTTCAGTATCAAGGCAAAAACAGTAAACATAAATAATTCATAAGACTAGTGTACTTAATAAAATTGCAGGAAAACTGAAATTAGAATAAGGACATTTTTCTGCACTTGGAAAACATGTAAATCATTATTAAAATTATGCATTTTGTATAACTTTTTGGATATATTACAGCCTCACAATAAAGAACCATATTTCACATTTTTTTATACAAATTCTGTTTGGGAAAAAAACTTTTATCGTTTCCAACATATATTAGTTTTTTGTGACTTGCGACTGTGCTTTTTAATTGAAATATAAAGAAATATCCATTCTAAGTTCTTTAAATGAAAGCACACAAAAAAAAAGTCAGTCAGCTTTTACTCAACTCTAGAAAGGGGTATATCAGAGGGAAAATAATAAATGAAAATGTTAAAATTGCATTTTCAAATAATTGGTACAAATCGTAATGGATATATGACACCCCAGTGGAGCTCTATAACTAAAGAGCCTTTGCCTAGGACTTTCTAACAAACTGTCATCTATTCACATAATATTTGCAAAGACTACAAAAGGCTTATGGATCTTGCTCGTCGCTGTCATAGATTATTCATATACAATATTTTTTAAAGTATGCAGTTATTTTAAAACAATGCCTAATGGAAAAGTTTGAAATAAATGTAAATAAAATTCAATATTTGAAGATCTGTGTAACAAAAGTGGCCTGGTAAACTGTATGCAATTACTTTCTAATAAGTTGCTTAAAAGTTTCATATCTCACCTTTAACCTGATATTAATAACTGAACTTTCTCTGTGACATAAATGAATTACTAAATTAACTAACCTTTTGTCTTCAGAGGCAGCCAAAAAATAATTTTCTTCTAGCAAGCGCTATTAATCTACTTAAGAACAAAATTATAGATGGAAAAAAAAAAAAAAAGAAAAGAAAAAAATTAATGTTTCCTTCCTTCTAAAAATGCACATGAATCCATTTTTACCTAATGAAAGCTAAACTGTATTAGCTGTTTAATTTGTCTTCCACTGGGCACCTTGGTTCAGTGATTTCTATTAATGTGATTAATATTAATTGAAAATATAATCTGTATTAACATAAGTTGAAAACCATTTCAGCAAAAAATATTTCTCACACATTTTATTTTTTCTATAACATAACATTTAAAACACAAAACTGTACTCAATATTTACAATACAAATTTATTATAATAAAATATTTACAATTGATTTAATAAATATGTGTAGTTCTACTCCTATACCTTAAAAAAAAAAAGATGTATATGGTTTATATTTCATCTTTCAAAAATCCATTTTCATAATACAAAACTGCATTTTATTGTGAAGAATACAATTTTCTCATATTTCTTTCTCTATAAAATTGAATGCAGAAAAAGTTAGATGTTTAATCCCCCACACACACAAATCAGAAGGAAAGACTTTCCCTTCCTCCCCCTTCATCTATGACTTGACTGCAATGGAACAGTGTTCACTTATTCAATTGTATTTACTTATCCATTTGTATGTTATGTTTGAACTACAAGGGGAATTTTGAAATGTCATGACTGCTGTTTCACTGAAAAGTTTTCCCTTATACCATAATTGGTACTTACGTATTATGACGACTACCTAGATATCTCGCCAAATCCGGCGACCTTTGTATGTTATACAGGTTAAGCCTAACATTGGTTATAAGCGGGATTTGAACTTGAGCCCTTCGGCACGGCAGTCGGCGACGCTAACCACTATACCGGTTGGGCGGCTATAAAAAAAGGTTAACCCTAATATAGGTTATAGAGGGCGCTGAAATAAAGAGTATTATCTCGCACTAGTCCCGCATTTGCTATTACCACAGCTTTTTTTGCTACATTTACGCCGATTATTACGTTTAAGTGAAACAGGTGAAACTTTTTGCGATTATTTTTTTCCCATTTTCCTTATCATTAACGTGAATATTTTCTTTTCACCAGTTTTAAGTAAGTTAACTATATTGTGCTGCCATCTGTTATTTAAAGTTAACACTAAATGCCTCTCAATTTTTTAAAAATTTGTACGCATATTATGTATTAAAAATATAATTCATTTATGTAACTTTCACTGATGCAGAAGTAAGTTTAATAATTGTTAATTATCATTTACAGTAGTAAAAATAAAAAAGATTAATTTTTTCTATTCGTATTTGGTATATCATTTTTTTATATGTATACATATATATATATATATTCGGGATTTTAGTATTTTAAGTTTTTGTTCTTTTATAATTGGGGCTTTCATTTTTAAAAGAATTTACATTAATTTGCTTTGATGAAGTTCTTTTATTTAATTTATAAACATAAACTAAAAAATGCCAATGAAGATTTTTATCTCCAAATGTCGCCAAGGTAGTCGTCATAGTACGTAAGTACCCCATAATTTATATATAGAGAGAGAGATTATGTAAGCTTGTAAATAAAGTATTTTTTAATTAGAATAATTAATCATCATGGTTTTTTTATTTCTTCCTATTTAATTTAGATTAATTTAATTACTGTACAGTAAAATGTCTTGTAGTTTAATTATAAAATTAATTATTGAATAGAGCATGCCTCCTTCCCCCTCAAAAAAATATTTTAAATTTTTTAGGCAGAAAGAAGGAAAAATGCTGAAACTATGAATTCTATCTGCAGGATTTATGATGAGATTGAAGAGGATCCAAGAAAGGCAATTTTGCAGACTCATAAATTGAGCAGCAAGCATGATAAAGCACGAAAAGATATAGAGCGAGAAATCAATTTAGTGAAGAAAGCTTTGGAACTTATTCAGGAACAGCACAAGTATCAGTATTTAACAGTTGCTTCAAAAAAGGGTGGTTAGTTATTTACATTTTTGTTTTATATTACATATATTTTAATATAGAAATCGAAGTGCTTTTGTGAGAGAGAGAGAGAAAAATATTGTGTATGCTTAGTGAGAAAAGTTTTATATTTGCTGTGTATTATATTTTAAAATTTATTCATGAAGCCACACATTGTATCGCTGAAATAGGCAACCCACGACGTTGGCAAAATGTATTTATATGGCAACCAAAATATCTGCAGCAGACAAGTATGGATTTTCACTTTCAAATTTAACGGTGTATTTTTTTTTTTTTTTTTTTTTTTTATTTTTTTTTTTTTTTTTTTTTTTTTTTTTTTTTTTTTTGTGTGAGGAATTGTAATAGGAATGTGGACTTTGCTGGCTGATGAAAAAGCATTGCTTTTCTTCAGAAAAATGGCATTTTCTCTGTATATAGGGTTTGAAAATGTTCACATTCCATGAAGTTGTACTTCCTAATTGACTGAATTTTATAGACTGAACTTTGCGTGATTCTCTGGTGTGATTTTGAAGCAGAAACCAATCACTGTGTACATGAAGAGAATAACAGTCTCTACAATGCCAAATTTATGCAATTCTATGATTTTTTTTAAAGCGAAAACAGATTTTTGTATGCATGGGAAGTATGACAGTGTGCACAATTCCAGGTTTAAGTAATTCTCTCAGGTTAAGTCTGTGATTTTTTTTTTAACTGAAAATAAATTGCTGTGTACATAGTTAAAAAAAAATTACATACAAAAGGTAAGTGTTTTATGTTTCATGCTTTATTAATTTTATTATGGAATATTTAATGAACCACCATTTTGAAAATAGCTTTTGCCTTTTGATAATTAACTTCATAGAAAATCAGTCAGCCACACTTAGGTGGTTTTTTAGGGGGAGGGCAAGGCAGGGATAAACAGAAAATATCAATAGAATATAAAACTTGGAAAATGATATGTTACATTTTATATCTAATACAGTCACAGAGTTTTACTACTCATTTTAAGTGTTTTTAGATACTTCTTCAATAAAAGTATCCTTAATTGTTAATTGCCCAAAGGGCAAATTTCATCAGTAATAAGTTTATTACATGTAACTTTTAAATGTCAACAAAGTTAAACAATAGCCTCTTTAATAATGAAATACCTATTTTAATTTTATATTTAGTAATGGTTCATCTGCATTTTAATTTCCCAATCATTAAAACTATTATTATATTTAATATTGCTCTTATTATTGTCCCCATTTCAATGTTTTTTATTCATTGCACCCTTCGAGTTTGTGCGATGCTTTTATTCTTGCAACAGAGATGACTTATCTCTATGCAGTGAATATGTTTAGAAATTTTTAGTTATTTATTTATTGTACATGTTAAACCTTATCACAAAATTTGAAAACAGATTGATAATGATTAAATACGTCTTACATAGCAATAATTTAGCAATGAATGGTAGTTTTATATTTGTATATTTCCACAGTTGAGACTGTGAGAATTTTAGTCTGATAGATTGTAACTTGGATTTCATGTTTCTTTTCTAAAAACAATGAACTTACACACATACTATCTACCCACATTAAGCTGTTCGTTGCTATGCTTCTGTGCATGGACCCCCCCCCCAAAAAAAAACTCAATCCATATGAAATAAAAGGTAGTCAGTTTCGCTGAGATGCATTGGTTTATTTCATGTTTTAGTAAAATCTTGCTGCTGTCTTTAATTATTTAAATACTACATGGAACAGAAGCAGTCAAAAAGGGGACCAGAACATTTCTAGTAAATAATAAAGAAACATTGTCAATGTTTACATGGGAGGGAAAATCTTAGAAACATTTCTTTCTTTCTTAAAATGAGAATTAAACTTTCCTGACATCCTTCTGAAGAGAGTTCTATGATCAGTTGGTGGGTGCATTGTACAGTTTAGATTAATGTGAATGGAGAGTCAACTGATTTGCTTCGATATTCTTATAAAAATACATATCTATAATCAGGTGAATGTTTATAGATTTATTTACAAAATTAATCTTATTTTTCAAGTTTGTGTGTACTGTGTAGTTATTTCTCAATGCTTCCTTACTGCCCTTAAGATCAACAGTGTTTCCTGAAATCTTCTTAGTACCCACCAGTATGTGACATTACTCATTTTAGGAAACTATGACCATCATCAATACGTACTTTTATCTTAGTGGAATCTTTGAAATAATATTCATGTTCTGGGGTAATGATCTCAAACTCATAGCCCAGAAGCCATATGTGGCCTCTGAAGCAATTTTATGTGGCCTGCGAATACATTTTAATTATGTATGTGTTGCAAATATGGTACTTTTGGTTTTAGAAACATAGAGATGTGGAGTGAGCTTATGCATGCTACTACCATTGAAAGAAAAAAGATAAAATGAATATGTTGGAGCTATGTGCTTACATTAGTTACATGTTAGTCACTACATGCTTGGATATTAGCGCATGCGATTAGGATAGTGTTGAAGTACATTAGTACGGTCAGTAAACTTAGTTTGCCAGCCGATAGCTGGTCCTGCTTCATTATTCTGAAATTTCCATTTAAAATTAAAAGTAAGTTACTTAGTGATTAATTCAACATATTGGAATTACCCAAAATAAATGTCAGTCTAAAATTTCATACTTATCTGTTGGTACATTTGAATTACAAAACATAACCAACAGAAATTTCTTGCTGATACAAACTTCTGTTGGTACATTTGAATTACAAAATATAATCAACAGAAATTTCTTGCTGATACTAACTTTTAAATAAATCAATAATAGAAAACAAGTATAAATTTAATTTTTTTTCTTTTGTATTATTATTGTTTATGTATATTTTGATAAATATTCTGTATAAAAATGCAAATTTTATTTATTTATTTATTTTTGCTTTGTTAAAAATGTCAGTGTGGTGCATCTTAGTGAACTGTGCTATGAATATATGTAGTTGCAATTTGCGGTGAGAAAAATAAATGTTGCTAATAATCCAGTTTGTAATTAATGATTTAATTATCTAGGGTTAGCCTTTATCTCCTAATGTTGGTCTTCACATTAGTTGTCTAGGAAAATTAATCTTCCATTTTCTTATGAATATCCTGCTGTGTTGACTGCTTATTCTAAGTAATTTTCCAAGTATCGAATTGCAGTCTGTGTGTTCATAGTGTCTCAGTAATTCTGTTTTACAAATCACTGCGTTATTCTTCTCTGAAAATGATATTAAGTTTGTTTCTTTTCTTTCTTCTCAATCTATTCTTATTAAAGTAATTGACAATGGTATTCAGAAAATAATTTGGAAAACAGAAAAGACTACTCAAGTTTTTTTTTTTTTTTTTTTTTTTTTTTCTTACCTGCTTGAAAAAGAATGTGCAGTACATTATACAAAAGTTTAAAAGTTTGTTTCATAGAAATACTCTCCTGAATGTAGAGCAAGAGCAACAAGAATTATGAATGTATTATTTATTTTGAATAACTGCATTAATTATAAAATGCAGTATCATTGATGAATTGCTTGAAACAATTCTTTCTAGTCAAAAACTGCTTTATTGCTTATATTTTATGATATAAATAAATAATTGCACCTGTTGATAAACTTACTTGTGGCTCTTAGTTTCTTCAAATTCTATTGTTTGTACCTACTGACAAAGTTTGGCCACGTTTAAAATAAAGGCTTCTATACTTCCTTTTCATCATTTTTAAATATGTAAGAACTGTGAGAAAAAAAAATGAAATGATGTAAAGATTAATAGCCTCTGTTGAATGATACCATTGAATATTTGCTATAGTTTGGCTGCGAGTAAAAGACATTTCAATGCCGTGTTTTCAGACGATTCCATTCTTCAAATATGGTAAGAGGTAATGTTACATCCATAATCCATGAGCAAATCAGTAGTAAGACAAAAACAACCAGTATGGTAAACAAAAAAAAAGGTAGCAGGAAAAATGCATAGAGTAAATAAGATAAGTCTTACTGTGATTCCTTTTCCCTTCCTTTATCTATCACATTGTACTGTTTTAATTAACTGCAAAAATTTGCTCAAATTACATGTCTAAGAATGGTAACACTCATGGAGAATGAGGGATTTTTCAAGCACTTGCCAGTAATATTTCTTTTCTGAAATATCTGTCTTAAAAGCAATAGTGCAAGATTTTACTTTTTATATCTTTGTTAATTAAATTTTGAAATTCTTAAATTTTTAAGGTTTTTCTCCTTTTATTTCTATATATATATATGTGTATGTGTGTGTGCAAGATATAAAAATGTGATAGAAATTTATTAACAAATTAAACTTGATTGGAACAAATTAGAACAAATGGAACTTTAAATTATTAATTTAAATTTAAGTACATCTAACTTTTGCTTCGTGTCACTTTTCCACAGTAACTTCAATGCGAAAACTCTTGCCCTGTCACTGTGTAGGATTAAAACAAAAACACTCTGAAAATTAAGAATATGCTGCCCATAATATACACAATCCTTTTTCACTGGAAAAATACATTTATCCTGACAACACTCTGCTTTTGCAGACTTTGGGTCCACATCTCTAATCCTCTGTTTTTGATTTTCTTCCCCGACATTGCCTCTGCTTGAATACCACAAATTTTAACTTGGACCTCCACAGGAGTTTTCTTCCTCAGCAATTTTCCTTATATTGATAATTTCCAATACATGTTTTGTATTTTGTACCAAGTACAAGGAGCTTTGCTCCCATTACTCGATTTAACATATAGCCAAGACTCAAAATGCACTCTTTTTTTGCTGCATGTGCTTGCTGTTGAAGGACATCTCATGCATGACTGCTTCTATTCATTGTTAAAACTGTAATGCATCATAATGAAAATTGCGGGGTGCAGATTGTCCCCACTGTGATGTGCCATGCCATAGAGTAATCAACAAGTAATAAAGATATGTTTGGATTATCAAGTGATTTGTAATTCTTCAAAAGTTCCCAACATCTTCTAATATATAATCGACATTTCCATGCTTTTCTAACTTCAGTCCACTTATGACTGAAAAATAATTTTCCTAGTCAAATACTTATCTAATATCAAATTAACTACAATGAACAACATTATATCATCACAAATCGAATTTTATGAATGTGAAAAAATTAAGACAAATTTTATGAGCCTGTAGAAGAATCATATTTTATTTGTATTATTAGAATTAATATTATACGGCTTTAAAGTGTTAATTTATTAAAAATTTGTTCTCATTATTTGAAATTTAATCACAACTAAACTATTTTGAAATCTAGAAAAATCTATGAGAGCAAAAGGCAAAGCAGCATTAATGTCACAGATTTTACAAAATGGTATTAGTTTGCCTCTGTGGATTGGCAAATCGACTGAATTACCACCACCTTTATGTGGAGCTATACCTGCTGATCCTGATTACGTAGCAAAGGTTAGTATTTATGAAATATTGATGAAAATTTGCTCTAACTTACAATTTCAGATTTTCTTTCAAACTTTACTTATAGTGTTTTTAGACTCCTTGAAATTTTAGAATTACTTTAGAAGGCAGTCAAAGTTTTAATATTTCAAATTTCAAGAATCTTGTTTCGTTCTCCTTAATATTACAAATGGCTATGCCCCCAGCTGGATATGAAATTTTTACTTTAGTCTCATTTTCAACTATTACTATAATAACAACATTTTTTTTAAAGTCTCTAAATGGTTGATAAAGACTTTTTAATCATTGTCATGAATTCAATTTATATTACAACAAAAAATACTTTACAAAAATTATTTCGAATATATTACAACATTCTTGATTTAATCATGAATTTCAAATCAATTTTAACACTAAATGAAAACTGATTGATTAAAATATTGGCCTTTATTCTCATTACATGCATTTGGCAATCTGATGTATATCAAAATCAATCATACGAAATGAAAAACTTCATAAATATGAAACTAATGTATTATTGTTTTTACATTCAATTTGTGACTGAATGCAACATTATGTTATGAAAAAAAAAAAAAAAAAAAAACACGGGAAACATCTGAATGACATGTTGGAGAATATATAATATATGATAGAAGAAATGACAGTAGGTCATTCTTATTTTAAATCACATTGAAAAAATTTAGTTTCTTTCCTTCCTACAGAATAATACATTTAAATAATTTTCATAGATGTTCGTTTATGCTAATATTATGCAACAGCTTATATATTTGAATATACAGTATGATATGACATTAATAAAGGTGCTAAAATCAGTACAGAAATCTGCAACTTTTCATCTTCCAAGAAATAAGTAAATGCAAATAATAAATGACAACCTGTTTAGAGTAGCTCTTTGTAATTGGAGGGAGAGAAGGTTATTACAGATAGCAGTCCATAATATACATGGCTAGCATAAATGATTCATTCGTTTTGAAATAGCTATATTTTCAAAAGTATTTCACATACACGCATGAAAGATATATGAAAAGGACCACAAACTCACCAAGTTTATATGCTCTACAGATATTCAGTATGTGACCCTATGGTGACACAACACACGTTAAGACAATAATCGAGCTCATTCCGTGCATTTTGTAGCATTGTTCTCCAAATGTTCATCCTGTCAATTGACCAGACGTTCGGAATACCACAAAAAACTGTATGGAAGATTTTGCGTCAACGGTTGCATTTCAAATCGTATCACATGTAATTCCTACAGCAATTAAAGCCGGAGGATTATGCCTGCCGACTAGATTTTTGTGTCAACGTGCAGGAAGCATTGAAGGACGAAGATTTCGCCACCAAGTGATGAAGCAATGTTCCACTTATCCAGGAAACTTGGTAAAATAGTGAAAAAAATTTGCCGAGTTTGTGGTTCTTTTCACATATTTTTCATGTGTGTATGCATTCTTTTGAAAATGTAGCCTTTTCAAAATGAATGAATTATTTATGGTATCCCTATATTATAAATGGTTGATTAGATAAACATATGCAACCTTTAAGCATGTATCATACTACTAGAAGGTTTCCATAAGCATTTTAATACAGTATTTTTTTAATATCACATTTGTCTCATCATCCTACAGTGCACATGGTCTGGCATCTATTTACAATATAGCTCAACAATCAATCTTAGAAAGACAAGAGTCCATTCTAGTAAAATATCCCCCTAAGCATTGAACTGTTGCCATCAGCTTATAAAAACACATCATGCCCTTAGTACACATTATCCATTACTTTGTGTTGCTTTGTTATACAAGTAACTGATTTCACATTTTTCAGAATGCATTATGTTTGGGGGGGTACACTTTATCCTTGGTAATATCCATAGTAAAAGTGTGCCTACATTTTCTACTTAATTTTTTTTATTCTATGTAGTTTTATCCATTTATGTAATTAGCAGACTACTTAAACAACTTCAGTTACTTTATGAAGACAGTATATAATTTATTAATTTTATATTTTATTGCTTTTATCATCTGTTTTTTTATAAAACTTTAGGTATTTTCCATTTACTTGTTTTACTAAAGATTGTTTCTTTATCACTTCTTTATTAAAACATATTCAGATCTTTTAAAAAGATCTGAATGTGTTTTAATACTTACAGCCAGATTTTTAGATAAAAAATTAGAAGTGCTAATGTAATCAGAAATGCGAACAAAAAATAAAACAATGCATAACTGATACATAAAAAGATAAAAATATTGATAAATTTAGGTAATAATAAGTAAAGAATGAATTGAAATATCAAAAATTAAATGAAAAGAAGTAAATAATTAATAAAGTCAAAAACACAGAGTGAAGAAATGAAAGAAGTGAAAAGTAGAAAGACAAGTGCATAATAACGAGACATATAGAGAAAATAAATGGTAAGTTTCCTTTTCCTCTTCTTTTCAAATGGCTGAACACTTATTTTCAAGCATTTGTCGAGAACAGCTGAACCGATCAGTCATACAGCCGTCTTATCAGCAAAAATGTTGTACAGGGTACACCACTAGAAATGGTCTGATATTATGCTTATAAGAAGACTTAATGCATAAATAACCAGGCTTACAGGAGATTCAAACCCTCACCCTGCCATTAAGACTCATAGTCAGTTTCCACTATCTGCTATACAGTACACAGGGATGAAAAAGCAAAAGATTTTCAATCAGGAAAGTAAAAATGCACTTTGTTTCATTGCAGAGAAAATATTTTTCTTTGCATCTAAGTGCAAATGTGCATTTTAGTATGTGCATTTTTATTTTGCCTTCTAATCCATTTAAACCCACACAGCAGCCAGGTGGTAAAATTGTTGAATATTGGTAGTTTCAAACTAGTTTCGATGCCAAGCAAATGGGTTGGCTGCATGGGTGTTTTCCACGTGTGTAACATGAGACAGTTTCCCTTAGAAAGTTTTCCACAAAGGCATTTCTCGCCTTAGGCAAATAACCATAATGTGCTTTTCTGTAATCAGCTAAACCTCAAAACTCTAATCCATTTAAAGATATCTTGACAAAATAAATAAATATCCCATAAAATTTCTTTTGGTGGTCACATTTTGATAAAGATTTTTAGCTTTCTCAGCTGTTGAAGTTTAGCCATGCATTTTGTTCTTCCATGGAAACTGAATTATTCATTCTGTTTCTAGTGCCAATAACAGTTTTACTAAATAAAATATGCGTTAAAACAGATAACAATAACACACTAAACTTGTTAAATTCATAACTTACAACTGATTATGGCAAAAGAAAACATTTCTTTAACATCATAAACTATTAACTAGCTAGCTCTCTTGCATTATGTAGTTTAATTATGTCTCATATTTTTATTTTTAAATTTATTGCATATGTCTATTAAATTTTACCATTTTAAAGTAATTTTTATTTTTCAGAGACAATCAAAACTGAAATATCAGTTGAATTAAGTCCTTTAAAACATACTCTTTTTCATTTTCATTTATAGTTCAAATTTCTGGGGGGGAAAAAAGGCTTCATTTAATATTAACATATTATCATACAGAATTTTGAAAGAAGCCTAAAAATAATAAACATATTTAAAACACGCCAACTTTAAACAAAACTAAACAACTCTAAACTTAAATGTAAACTTCAAAGCTGGAAACTCACCTCTACATAATAATAATTTCTGGCTAAAACATAATGATATATTACAATAAATTTAGTGGCAAACAACGAATACCAATTTTTTCCAGCTTAAATGCAAAGTGGAGACAGCACACAGACAGGGGAAAATCGGCCAACTGTGTTATATTGTGGGGGAAAAGGAGGAATAAAGTTTTCCTTTTGTCCTCATGAAATACATTATTCCATTAATGATGCTGGTAAGAAGCAGCACTGAAGAAGACACAACATGCAATTTTGTTTTGAATTTACAATTTTAAATAAAATTCATGATGCAATGCAAAGCTGTATATTTAAAGTAATTAATAAAGATTTTAGTATGAGGCTGAGTGAGTTAAAAAATAATAATTCATTTTACACAATTTCAAATTCAAGCAGCCACATGGTGCATGCCCTAAGGTGATACTCCTAGGGCCGAACATTGTCATGATGAAAGACAACACTCAGTCAACAATATTCTTTTGAATTTATTATCTGATTTGGTGGCAACAATTCATAACACACAATCTGGTACAGTCTCACCACAAACAAGGCATTACTTTCTAGGATGCAGCCACACTTTAAATGCTACTAAAGGAGGTTCATTTGGATCATCCCATGAGTATCTGCTTCTCATCTCAAAAAAGAAACTCTTTATTTCATTTCAGCAAAGAATCACACACTGAATTTTGAGAGAGTATATTCTGCTCTTTAAAGTGCCAACTACCCATATATCATAACAGCTTCTTTAAATGATCATGTATGGTACTTTTCAGAATGTCTAGTCTCTCTGATGGTTCCTGAATTGTATAATAAGGATTTTCAGAGTGGACATCATCTTCGATGCTGAAATTTCTGGAACTTTAAAACCACCTTTGAAATGCATTTCAGAAATAGTACTTTGTCCATATACAGCATAAATTTTACAAGCAGTCTTGCTAGGATTTTTTCCCATTTTAAAATAAAAGAGTATACAAGACAAAAATAAACTTTTGCATTCACCATTCTTAGCACTGCACTGAAACAAAAAGTATGCCACAATACACGCTAGAGTTATGTAAAATGATCAGAAAAGATTGTATTACACAACTACTTTGATCAAGATCACTTCTTATCAGCAGTCACAGAACAATTTTTTTTTAAAAAAAGGGTGGTTCACTTTGAAAAACAATAGAAATTTCTGGATGACTCAATAGCAAGAATTAAACTACAAAGGTTTGTTTCATTAGTTGGGCTCAAAAAGAACAGGACCAAAAAAAAGTTTTATGCCCCAAGTATTTCCATTTCTTTTAACAACTTTATGTAAGTATTAATATAAAAGCTACATCTTAAAAAACAAATGTAGTTTTAAAAAATGTAAAAATATGTCATTTGCTTAGTGGAAAAAATTATAATAATTCTTGCTTCTAATATTACAGATTGGTGATATGGTTGCAGCTTTGGCGACAGTGTCGCCAGAAAATGAAAATTCAGAAAATGAAGAAAATGAAAATAACTGGATTTTAGCTGAAGTTACTGGATATGATGAAATCAAACAGGAATATAAAGTTGATGATATAGACAAAGTGGCAAGAGCTGAGCATGTTGTCCATCGAACTGGGGTTATTCCTCTTCCTTTAATGAGAGCCAATCCTGAAACTAACCCTGAAGCTATTTTTCCTGCAGGAGCTCTTGTGCTAGCTCTATATCCACAGACTACCTGCTTCTACAAAGCTGTTGTGCATGAACCACCCCAAAAAGCACACGAACCATACAGTCTTCTGTTTGAAGACACCTCTTGTAAAAGTGGTTATTCTCCACCCAAAAAAATACATCAGCATTATGTGATAAATTATATAGAAAATGATATGGATGATAGCATAGATCATGGTACTGATGATGACTCAGAAAGTGACACAGATAATGACATGGATGATGATGATATGGATGACGACATGGATGAATCTGAATAACCTTTTATCTGTATATATATTTTTTAATCTGTACTAATTTGATTAAAAACTTGAACTCTTATACATCAATTCAGTAATTTATTTACAGAAAGCTTAATGGACTTAATTTTTTATATAAAATACAATCATAATTATTAAAATAAATATATTTGAATATACAATATTTACAAGGTAATATATCTTCATTCAAAATGTACATAAATGTAGAAGTCATTAAAATAATTTAATTTTAGCATTTATAACACCTTGAAAGATGTTGAGATTACTAACTAAATGAACAGAAATTAAATGAAAGTATGAATTTTGTTTTGTGCACATCTACAGAATTTTAGGACTGCATTTTTTCAACCAGTTGCAGTGATACTGTCACATGATATTAGGAATAATTACTAACACATTTTAATTTGCTTACTAAACTATCTGTAGCTCATAGCAACAAATTTGAGTGACATTTTTTGTTCAACTTTATTTAGCCAAATCCGATAACTGAATTGCAAAGGGGGGAATTCTTTGCTTATTATAACTGCCATCGAGTAGTTCATTGTGAATAAATGTAACTGTTCTTAATTATCCCCCTCATTCATCAGATCGGATGCCTATAGATTCTATATATATTCTGCTCTAAAATCAGATTTCATTTTGAAAGCACGTCAGAAATTTAACAAAAACTGGATGAAAAAGTGTTTCAATATCTGACTTCTAAAAATAATTCAGACCAAGAATTAAACATTCTGAAATGCCTTTAGTTAACAAACCAACAACCTCCATATCATAATTACTAAAAAAGCAAGTAGAGAAAGAAATTAATACATAATAGAACTTAACAAAAAGTAACAGAAGAAGTAAAGACTTTTTTTCAGGTATTCTGAAATTTTTAATGATTCTTTGATACATTTTTTTTATTTTTTAAACAATCCAAATGCCCTGTATATGTACCAAGAGATGTATTTTATCAGAAAGAATGCATAGAAGGTTTGTTTTCTTTCCATCTCATCTTTTATGAACACAGTCCTAAAACTTTTGTAGTTATGCCGTGATATCTGACATATGCAAACCAAAAAAAAAGTACTGTTCTTTAAGATATACTTTTGAGTTCAGCATTACAACTATGAAACTAGATCCTCCCAATTTCCAGTATCAGCAATAAAAGAACTGCAAGTATTTGAATTAAAAATATAAAACACAAATTTGATGTGATGCTGAAATATAAAAATATTTGGCAAAAATAAGAAGCCTTTTTCTAGGAGTTTAAAAAAAATTTGGAATAAATACATGTAATGAAATTTACATATATTATGTATCACATTTTCATTCTTAGAAAATTCAAACTGATCAGCTTCTAAGTCTCTAAAATGTCTTCAGCTGCAGAAGAATTTGGGAAAAACTCTTCAGTTTTAAAAATTTCTGGTGGTTCATACTTTATTTGTTTCTTAGTTTCACCGGATTTCTTCTGAAAAAAAAAAAAAGTTAACATTACACATCAAATAATAATAAAGCTGCCTTCATTGCATACATATTATTGATCAATGAGCAAATGTATTAAGTTTTTAGTTACCAACTCTTGAGTTCTTTTTTAAAAAATGCGAGGGAAGCACGTTCATTGTGTTTATAAAAAAAGCTAAGATACAAAATAACTTTCACATAAAAATATTTTCACTTGCATTTATTTAGATAATTTGCTTTGTACGTAGTTTATAATTTAAACTTTTTAGCAATTTTTTTGCTAGATTTATCGTGGAAGCGTATTTTATTAAATTATCATTTCTTATAAATAAAATCATGTTTTTTATCATCCACAGTCTTTTTCTATAATACAAAATTTCTTTTCTTCATGTTTATTGTGACTGTTACTTATGAAATTACTTAAATATTCTGAGTAATGATTAATTTTTTAGAATATACATTAAACAAATATTCGGCAAGAATGGGAATCAACATTAATGAATTAATAATTAATCAACATTATAATAATTAATCAACATTAATTAACTATACTACCATTCCATGCCTGTCCATGATTTTCAGGCATGAAATAATTCAGGTATAACCAAGAAATTTTGGACGTCAGTGACAGTCACTTTAATCAGAGGCATACCCACAGTCCTGTCTCCCTCAACCACCTTCAAATGATTCGTGAATAGGATATTATACAACTGACAATATGCATCACTTTACACTTCATAATGAAAGGGCTCAATTGGTTTTAAGTTACAATACTGTCAGTCTATCTTATCTCTCTTGGACTAAAGATAGCCTTCAGAATATACATGTCTATTTTCAGAGGATTCTGCTGCCAATATTTGCTCATTCACATATTGTGAACATGGGCATTTCCTGGCATATACATTCACATTTCTAATTGGTTATTTTGTAATAAATTTTTATTCAGATCAGACTAGATTTCTGGTTGTTTACACATTTTTACAGCAGAATATTTATTATTTCCCTTCATTGTGCAGTTAATGGCAACACTATTAATACAAACAGTTCTCAAAAAATAAACATCTGTGGGACAGACATATTTATACATAAAGATGGAAGAAATTATGCTTCTATAAACTTGATTTATTTTTCCATAATTATAATATTACTTAATCTTTTCTGGGAAAACATTAAAATTATTCTGCACATTTATTTAAGATTTCATTACATAAAAGACTTTCTTTGTTAAAATTCTAAAATAATAGCATAAAAAACTTGAAACACACACACATATATATATTCACTTTTTTATATTTTTGTCAATATTTCATTAATTATAGTAATTAAATTGTCTCTTTTACAAAAAAGGCTTTCATTCTGCAAAAACTTTTTTAAAATAAATAAATAAAAAAAAGGTGACTTTAAAAGCTTTTCTGTGTATATAAAAGTTGACCTATAATATGGTTGCCAAATAACAAATATTCTATGGTGAAATAATCAAAAAATAGTCTTATGAACATCGAACATATAACAGGAAGTGTATAACTGAACAAGAGACAATGAACATAAATAAATGGAAACAAAGGCTACTTTAATATATACATGTTCCACAATAAAGTCAGCAAATACATTCTATGGCTGAAGATATGCTAAAAGAGTCCAACAAACAGAGTGGCACATGTTACAAGATGACAAATATCATTAACACGTGAATGCAAAGCTAACTGCCTACCCTAAGAGGAATGTTGCAAATCTGTTGGATGGCACCCTTAATATGCTGCTAGAATCTAAAAAAGAATCTGCATGTTTAAAGTATTTTAAAGTTCATAATAGGATGATAATAAGAGGCAGTTTCTTTTTATAAAAGAAAATTCTTTTGATTTTGTTATATTTTATGTTAATAACAGATAAGACCTAGGGAAGCTCTATTTCCCTATGATACAAAATCATGAGTAGAATGTTCTTAAATGCACATCAAGTGATAGTAAGTTTAATAAAGTGAAATATGGAGATAAACTGCACATGCACGTCCTATACTATTATCTTACCTAATGTTCTTAATTCCAATAATGTAAAAGTACAGGGTATGAAAAGTGTCACTTATACAGAACTTTACACTCATACTCAGCAATCAGATTCAGGACTGTTTTTACCCTTGATACACATTTTGCTTGATAGTTGTAATTAAATCAGCAGGAGTCATGATCAAAGAGGATGCTCTCTCTAACCATGATTCCCTGCAACTCTCTGCTTTGTACCTACTCATTCCCATTGAAAATTTCCTTCACACTCTCATACAGTTTCTGGCATTCTCTGTATACTTTAAGTACTGTATACTTTATTCTCTGTATACTTATACTGTTTACTTCAGTGATACTTTAATTATAGTTAATTTTTGTACTAGTAAAATAGCTTTTTTTCTATGATCCCTTGAAATAGAATTCATTATAGAATTCAGAAAGTGCCTTACAGGAAATGTATTTTTTCTTTTTCTTTTCATACTAGACTTTTGGAGTATTATACTAATTATTATTCATCAAAAATCCTTTACTGTCCAATATGTAGTATATTTTATATCACTTTATGTAAATAAGACCTTGGAAACAGTATGTAACATAATACAGTCTACAGTATACTTCATTGTAAAATTTATCAATTGAACATGATCTTATTTACATATTTTGCAGATTATCTTGTGTTATGCATAATATTTGCTATTATCTGTGGTTTCACATATCTGTGATAAACCCTGGAACCACAGTACTAGCAAATATGAAGACTATGCAGCTATGTATAAGCTGCTTTCTTTTAAATCACATGGCAGAGTAAAATGCCATAATTTCAAGTAACTAAAACCAATTTTTATGTATTATAAGTGTTGTAAAATTATGCCATTTTCTGAAGAATCATTTTATATAGCAATATGGTAGGATTTAAAGACCAAAAAGGAAGAAAACAGAATATTTTAAAGACTTGCTACATATACAAATGTACTTATATTGCATTCATGGTTTATTATTTTAAAGAGAACTATAACACTTGAGTTTAATATTTTCCTTTAAATTTTATTTATTAAAATTTACATTAGAAATTATGTTATTATTAGATTATAGATATCGTTATCTATATTACTTTATAAATATTTCCACTTTATTATTATTTTTATTATTTTTTAATTTTTAATTTTTGCTTTTTAATCCATTTAGTATGTGAAAAATTTGTTTTACATAAACTAAGACTTTGTGCTTTTCCTGTCATTTAAATCTGTTCAAACCTGTGCAATTATGTGTCAATACTTATCTTCCAATAAATGTCAATATTATCATACTTAATTAATTAATTAATCTTGGAATGAAACTGTTTCATCCTGTAATTCATAATTCATATTTATTAAATTTAAATGAATCCCCAAGTCAATTTAAATTTTATATTGTATCATACAATTACATTCAAAATTTCTTAGATGTTGAACAATAATTTCTACTTACTAATTAATTAATCCTTTAATTGCGAAAGAAATCTCTTAAAATTATTATGACACAACTTTTGCTGAGCGAACTTATTTGAAGCATATTTAAAGTAACTCAGAGGTAAAATACAAAGATCATATGCATCTCAGGACATGGTAATAACTTGACACTTAGCACTGTAAATGTTTGGAATAGCAGCATTTTGGAAGAAAGTTCAAAGATATGGAAAACTATTCAAGTAAAGGCATGGGGAAGGGGCAAGACATTTTTGCCTTATGCTCACTGGAGAAGACACTACATAGAAATTTATGATGTAGGTGAGCTATATCATAATTGAAGATTACAAATAAAATAATAAAGATAATATCTATAACTATAATACAGAAAAACACAGCAAATACAAAATATACACCGAACACAGTTAAAACAATTTTTACAATTAAAATTAAGAGTTTCTCTGCAAAGGTTTACTTTTGGTCCCACTTGGCAAAAAGATACTGAAGGTGCAGAAAGTGACTTAATTCACTATACTACTAAGAGTTTTCAAATGTAAACAAACAGCAGTTCCATTAGGCTTAGCGGCACTTGAAATTTTAAAACTGTTGATAACTCAACAACTAATGCATGCAGATTAACTAAAGGCAGAAAATCCCAAACTAGAACATAAGAACATAATTCAATAACTTAAAGGAAAAAAATGCATATTTTATCTACATTTAAGAATAAAAAAACGGAGCTCACTGAGTTGACTAACAGAGTGAGTATATATATATTTATTTATATGCTTTTGGTGTTGTCGATTGCAACAAAAAAAGAGGTGTACGACTACATATTATAGGAGTCCCATACACAAAATTTCGATATTCTGAGGATACTCATTTTAAAGTTATGCGAGATGCATACATACATATGTACGTTCAGACATCATGAAAAAAATCTCTTCTGAATCCATTTTTGGAAAAAAAAAGTCCTTTATTCTGTCCGTACATACATATATCATGCAAAAATATTATTTAAATGGATTTGAGAGGAGTCAAAATGGATATTTTTGTTGAAATATGATATCCAAAAGCTTTTACGATTACAATACTTCCTTTACATCGTACAAGGAAGTAAAAACTGAAATTTACTATTTACAATATTTACACATCTTTTACCCTTTGTAAACTACTGTATTATTAATTTTCTCATATCACATTTGTTTCACGATTTAGTTTTTAAACTATACTTATTATTTAATTGAATATTTATCTGCTTATAATTTATTGTATAGCAATTAATACTGTATTTTATATTTTATTTAATTCCTCCTAATCCATTGCATTAATTAGTATTTTGTATATATCAGTCTTTTATTCATTATTCCTAATGGTTTAACATAGGGCCCCAGTACTTCTAATTTTAAACACATTGATTGCCACTAAACTTTCCATGATTCTGGTCTAAAAGGCCAATTTTGATCTCGTAGTTGGCAGATGTAACAGAAATCTCTTCGCAAAAGCCAACTGTGAGATAATTCAACCTGTTGTTTGCTACAGCTGAGTCAGAAACTATGTATAAATTCGTTAGTAATAATATAGTGCCAAGTGCATCACTTTTGTGCCTTCCTTGTGTGTGTTATTTTATAAGCAAATTAGAAACGTCCCAGTGTGAATAGGAAAACACCACCTGAAAATGAAATTATGTACTACACTAATAATCTAACAGATTCAGAACTTGACAAGATTATCAGTGAGGATGGTAATGACAGCAGCAATTATGGTCCTTCTGAGAATTCAAGTGAGGACAGTGATGATGAAGTCATCTCCAAACCTGAAGATGAAACGGTTCTCGCACCTGAAGACAATCACGATGCTTTCCAAAATTCCACTCCAAATACAAATAATAATTTGTGGACAGAAAATTGCCAAACTTTTTCAAAAAGCAACTTCTAAAACTCACAAAGTTTAGAGAAGCATTTGTTAATGCATTGATTGGAGAAGAGATTAAACCTGTTAAAAAAAAAATCGCAAGAGTTTCATTATTTACAGAGTATTCAGGGTTCGTACGCATTTCTACACACATAAATTAAGAACTTTTAAGGACCATAAATGAAAAAAATTAAGGACCTATGAGCAACTTCACTTTTGCAATACCATTCTAAAAATAAAATAGATCCGTAAGTAGGAAGCATTATTATTAAACATAATTATTAATAAGTTTGAGAATAACAAACTTTATGAAATTTATCAATTTGCATTAAATATTTTGCACTTGTAATAGTTGGACATATTTGAAAGAAGATAAGTGAGATTATATTTACATTTTACTAACAGTTAGCTTTATTTTGATTATTTTTATGTCTCATTTTGTCGCATACTTGCTCACTCTAGAGGTTTAGTAAATAACAGGTATATTTTATGTCAAGCGGTATAGGTTAAAGTGAGAAGTAAAATCATAATCAGCATGATTCATAACAAAAGACTGTCTTTTGCCACTGCTGCTGCTTGCCTAGAGAGAGACTTGCTGATCAGAACAAACCTGAAAGTCCTGGTGTAGGTGGCAAGTTTTGAAAGTTAGTTGGGCTCTGTCTGACGTTAGTGTCGTAGCTTCATGTAGAGTTCCAAGGGTTGTAACACGGTTAATGTACTTTAATGTTCCACTAAGCCACCAAAGCAGCAGAAGTGATAAGCTGTTTTGTATTATTTTAAGTCTCACTAGATGCAAAGAGTAAGTTTTAGATGAAATTTTACATTTTTGTGTTTTACCTCCTGACCACAGAAAGAATTAATGAAAGGCAATAATTCGCTTTAATTTTTAAGCGTAAGCATCTAGTTACAAATAATTAAATTAGGTTAGTTAGATAACTTTAGTCATTACGGATTTACATGGCCACTATTAAATTTGATTTATTTTTTAATAATATTTGCTAAAAAGCCTTATTAAAATGACAATTCTTAAACGATATTCGGATAATTATGCATTAAAAGCTGGCAACAACACTCAACAAAATATTTATGCGTCTTTTTAATTTGAAGCCCTCCCAGACATTTTGGCTAATTTATATCGATTTCCTTCTCTTGAAGCATCTTTTGTAACAATTAGACATTTGTCTCCACACCCAAACCAATGTTCTCACCAGTTTCTGTGTGCTTTACCTTGTCAACCTCTCCACAATGTACCTATGAGGGTTTACTTGATCTGGTAAACTTAAAATAATTCTATTGCCCCCAACAGATTTGAAGCAAATTATCGTTATGTCTGAAAGTAACTCACACAAAGATTTGGCATATTGAAAAATTTCTGAGAACATAAATGCATGTTCTTAACTAAGAAAACCAACTACAGCTCGTATGATGTAATTAAACAAGAAGAGTTAAATTCAAACTAAACATGCGGACTAGTGGTCAAAGAATATACAACTTAATTTTAACTTAAGCTGGATCAGTAACTTTATCGTCATAACAAATTCAAATGTCGGCAGCGATAATGCAAAGACGAATAATTGCAAATTATCAGAGCTGGCGGGAACTAATGCGGAGCTCAGACACACACCCTTTCTTACACACACTCCAAAAACATAAGTTTAAAAAATTTCTAAGTGATTTGCATTCTGGCGAGGAAACAAAAATGAGAAATTACAGTAAAGGCTGAAATTATAAACAACTGAGTATTTACATATTACTATACATATCTTTGAAGAATAATTTTCTTTCTCTTTATGCACTCAGTTTCTTCCTTCAACATGTTTCCTTTCCTCTTAGAATTTTTGGATTTAATCAAAGATTTTTGTTATTCGAAAAAAAACTAAATGAGAAAAAGCTGCTAATTGTATTTCTTTAGTAATATGAACATTCAGAAAAAATATTAAATATACAGGGTGTTTATAAAGTCCCGGACCCATTTTGATGTTTAATAACTCATAAAATAATAAAGATAGATTAAAATTAATAACATAAATGGTTAGATAGACTCAAAAAGTTTCATGATCCTTGTCAATGAACTTCCACATGTGCCCCCTTCGTCGCACGGAGAATATTGAGTCGATATTCAGTTTCGCGCCAAGTACCGGCAAGCATGTCGGCATCCACGGAGGCTATTGCGATTGTAACTCTGGCTTTTAGGTCATCAATGTTCCACACTCTCCTCCTGTTAACGTTATCCTTTACAAATCCCCAAAGGAAAAAATCCAGCGGCGTTATATCAGGTGATCTGGATGGCCAAGGAATTGGAACTCCTCGGCCAATCCATCTTAATGTAAAATGGTCATTCAAAGAACTACGAACGATGGTACCCCAATGAGGTGGTGCACCATCTTGTTGCAAAAAGACATGTGGCTGAAGCTCTTCCAGTTGTGGAAATACGGCCCATTGACTCAGTCGTGCATTAGTCCACACCATACATTAATCTTAATCTTAATCATTAAGAATCCCTTTGTGCCTCACGGTATTCATGGGGGTTTCTAGATCCCCATATGCGCACATTATGCCGATTAACAATGCCAGAAAGATTAAAGGATACTTCGTCGGGGAACAAAAAAAGATAAGAGAGAGAAAAATGCAATTAATAAGCAGACAATATTTAGAAAAGTACATATATTTAGACTGGAAAATGAAATTATCTGAAATTAACTATACGCGCAGACGATATTTACAAAAGTAAGGATATTCAAACCTGAAAAGGAAAATATATAAGTTATTCCATCAATAAATGTTATAAGTTTGTTTATATCTTCATTATTTTATGAGTTATTAAACATCAAAATGATACATCAAAATGGGACTTTATAAACACCCTGTATATGGTAAGGGAAAGTTTACAGAACTGGCAGATTTACACTGAGCAGCAAAACTTTTAGATCAAAAAACTTCAAGATCTAAAAATAGCAAAACTTCAAGATCTAGAAACAGCAAAACTTTTAGAATTTAGAGCAGGTACTAGAAACATAATTTAGTATCTACAGAGATTGCATCAGGTGGGAAAATAGATAGCAACAGTCCTGTGTATGATGCATTAAGACATATTAGATGAATCTTTTAAATTGTCAGTTTTCAATTTCTTTATTAATAAAAAATTCCTTTCTATAATGACTGTCCATGTGAAAGGTCAGAAGCGTTTTTGATATTTTCTATGCTTGTGTCTAGTGAAAAGTAGGGAAAATAAAGGAAAGATAAACATGTTAAGAAAAAGATTCTAGTATCAGAAGTAAAACATTCAAATATTATGTTTGCATTGTTCTTGCAGATGTTCTCCAAAAAGTACGAAATTCATCCCAAACTTCCTATAAAATACATATATTGCGTGTTAATATCATGGAGACATTTTTCATTTTGTCACATTTTTCTGCAGTCGCGGGTCTTGCCTTCAAATCCTTCTAAACTTTCCAAGTTGCAATGTCTAAAATCCTACAGAAACATTACTCATGCCAAATCTGTAGGAGCTAAAAACCAGAAATATTTTGGAAAAAAAAAAATCAGAGGGGGCGGGAGTAATTAATAAAATTAACTAAAATTAATTTTATAGAAAAAACTAATGCACAGCCTGAGAATTCTGAATATTCTGACACAATTACATGGGACAGATTCTTACCATGAAAAAATTACAAAGACGACATTTTTAATTACTTACACAGCCTAGTTTGCTTTTGCTAAGAACTGTTTCGCAAACTGTGCTAAGCATTGTACCTTGTTTATTTTTCAGATTCAAAATATTATATAATAAGTGGCCAAAATTAACTTTTATTTAACATGACAGCGAAAACATTAATTTTATTTAACATTAAATTTAACATGACAGCGAAAAATGAAAATGTTTTACTTTAATGTTATTTTTTAAGAATAATTTCTATATCTTACCACTATTTTAATGACATTTATCAATGTTGCAAAGTTTTAATCTTCGAAAAATTCCCAGATCTCGGAATTAAAAATTTCTGTAGAAACTAATCTTAAAACCGCCCAAATGTTCATAAGTCGCCAAATTTAGAACCGTTCAATAGAAGAATTCGCATCCCCAAAAGCCATAAGTTCTTTAAGGGCTCTTCATTAGAAAAAATAAAATAATTTCGAAACGCTTATGTTTCACTTCTTGCTCAGAAACTCAAGTATCCCATCATTTATATTAGAAACAGGAACAAATTATAACCCATAAACTCATTCACCCATTCAAAAGATAGCCATATTTGTCAGTTAATCGCCAAAAATATTTCTCCAAAATTCTAATTCACACTCAAAATGGCAGTCGTAAAAAACAGACAAAAATTTCAGATGATTAAAATTAAGGACCTCCTGCCGATTTTGGCCGAAATTAAGGACTTTTCAGGACCAAAAATCGATTCCAAAAAACCTAAGGACTTTTAAGGACCGTACGAACCCTGGTATTTCACCTACTGGGGCAGATGCATCTGATAAAGCCATGGCGAGTTTGTATGAAAGCTAAAGAATGCTGTGAAACACGTTACTTCTGTCCAGTCTATCAAGAGAAGCAAGCACTTTGCGTGGAAAAAATTATCACAAACTATAAAAATGTTATTTTACTTTAAAAAACTTATATAAACTTTTTCTTTTTAAATAAATTGAATAATTGTATTTTCTGTTCATTTAAGTCAAATCTAATTTTTTTTCTATCCTTACTGAGACTATCAATTCATATTTACACTGTTACACTGCGAATTTCCTCGTAGCTGTACAAATATGGCAAAAAATGGAGCGAAGAGGTAACTCATAATTGGTGTCTTGAAGAAGTAAAAAGCCTATGAGACATCTTATAGTTGGCAGTTAACGTGTTAAACCCTGGTCCCATAAGTCATAATCTATGCATTTTCTGCTGTTTCTTGATTTTCATCTACCACAGAATGCATTCCTGAGGTTTTGGTAACTGCTTTGAAAAACTGCAGTTATAAATGGGGAACAGTTTAAACTACATACACTTTTCTTACACTGAAGAATATTGTTAATTGTTTTGAGAAATAAAATAAAGTGGTAAATAACACCTTATGTACATCAACAAGTTAATTCTCATTCCTTATTTCAAGAAAATTTCACACACATAAAATATGCAATATTTTGTCCTTTTAAAATATGCCAGTTCAATTGTGCCTTAACTCATCCTTAGAATACCTTATAACTATATCAAACAACATGTTTCTGGAAGAAAAAAAAAGAACTGCAGTTTACAATATTTGCTTCTGATCTTCTTTAGTACATCAATATTCTTTTCTCTTTAAACAGAGCTCCTCTGGCTAAAAGGATAGAATTTTTTGCCATCTGCTGAAATGTATTTAATTCCTTTTAAATAAAATTAAATATCAAATAAAGAATGAATTTTTTCAGTCAATAATTGGTCTTATTGGAACTTACATGTTATTGCACCTATCTTAGTAGTAGGAATCATCAAAATTTCAGAATGCATCAAACACTAGAAACCATATGTATAACAATTCTTTAGTTTTATCAATCAACACTGTTCCTTTTATATGATTCGAATCCAAAGGATTGTCGGATATTTCTCGTTTGGTGATGTGATGTCTGTTTTCAAATGCTATACATTATTCTTAAAACTGTATAGTTGGAACAAAAATGGGAAAATGTTTGTTACATGTGTGCATCGTAGGAAATTTAATTGTGAATAAGAGTGAATGCTCTCCATACAGCAATGAGATGCATTTAGTAAATAGTTGACAGTCAATGTTGAGTTTGTGCAATTCTCTATTATGGTTAAGCAAAAACAGATTGCTGTACATGGGGAAAAAAATTATATAAGGCTTTTACAAAAACTGTGTTTTTATTTTTTAATATTGAGTTATCTGGAAAGTTCTGGGTTTTTTTTTTCAAATCAAAGAGCATTTTCTTCTAATTATTTTGTTACTGCTTATAAGAAGTGATCTTGATTGAAGCAAATGTTTAAATGTGGTCTTTCCTGCTTATGTTGTGTAATTCTAGTAAATATTGTGGCATAATTTTTCTTTCAGTGCAGTGTAAGAAAGGAAAAAAAAAAATTGTCTTGTCCAACTGCTTGTAAAATTTGTGCTATATGCGAAAAAAGTGCTGCTTTTGATGAAATAGTTCAAAGGTGGTTTGAGAGTCCTTAAGCAAGGAAATTTCAGCCTTGAAGATGATGACTGCTCTGGATCATCATCCTCTATACACAAAGGCCTGTTAAAAGAAGCTACTGCTGAAAACCACCCTATAACAGCTCAGGCAGACTAAATATTTCAGATTAAAGTTGCCAGATAGACTAAATATTTCAAAAAATATTGTATATGACCATTTGGAAAAGATCTGGTATGTACGCTGTTTCAATGCATTGGTACCCCATATTTTAAAACAGAATATGCTTGCTAAAGTTTCAGCATGTGATTATTTGCAGCAAGAAATAAAGCTGCTTTTCTGAAAGAGATTATTACTGTAGAATGGAAATGGATACTATACAAAAATTTTACAAGAAAAAGGTCATGGGGAAAGCCAAACGAGCCTCCTTTATTGACACAGAGAAGGGGCTTTTGTATGGTCAGACTGGAAAGGAATTATATGCTACTAATTGTTGTCATCAGATCAGGCTATAAATATGGAAAAATGGTATTCCCAAATGGTAGTTTTAAAGCAGAAATTGAAGTGAAACATTCAGATCTGCCCCATTGCTGAGGTGTTATCTTCCATCATTCTGATGCTTGACCCCTCATTTCAATGAATGCCAGTAAAAGACTTACTGAATACAGCTGGATGTTTTGTATAATCCCCTATATTCACTAAACCTTGCCCCCTTCGATTTCAATCTCTTGGTCATTTCTGACCTGGAGTTCATTTCTTTGGAGAGTATCAAATAGTGCCTCAATAACTTCTTTATAATGAATTTTTGAAAAAAGAACTTTCCAGCTGCTCGAGAGACTGGAAAAAGTCATACAACAAAATGGTGCTTATGCGATTCCATGAAAAATTTTTATGTTTCTGTACTGCTTCAATTTGTATTTATCATCAAAAATCTGCAGAACTTTCCAGATGGTTCAATATAAAGTTCATTTAATAATTATTATTATTATTAAATAAGTGTTTGATTTTTTAATATATCATATAATCTTTATTCAATAAATTAAAATTCCCATTTTAAATTTTTTAAGTGGTTTTCTTTTCATATCTTGGTAATGTTTACCAATTACAATAAATATGATAGTTTGACAATCTTTAGGGAAAAACTTTTTTTTATTTTTTTAAATGCCACCTTGCACCAACCAATAAGTAAATTTTACCAGTCTGCCAAACTGCACGTTACACTAATACATAGGTGGCATCTTATTTAAAAAATTTTTAATGCCTTTCTATTATAAAATATTTTAGATTGTCAAAATGCCTCATTATTTTAATGAAACACACAGCAAAAATCTTCTGTACAGTTATATTTACTTACTGAAAACAAAGGCTTCTGAAGACTATTGAAAAGTTTTTTCACCGAACTAGTATCTAACTGTTCTTCTGCTTCAGTTACCTTTTCTTCCATAACATCCAAATTATGTTTTACTGCATTCACCATTTCCTGTAATTATAATTCACCATTATATTTCATATGTAAAAAACTGCACATTATATTTTAAAGAAATTTTCAGTACTGAAATACAATCAAACTTAGTTATAAGCACTGGATACTTAATAATTACATGACAAATATACTGGAATCTTTATTCTTTTAAGAGTTAAGACTAATTGACAAATAACTCACAGCTGAGGATATTTCTAGATTTTGACAAACTGTCTAAAAAATATGAATGCAATTTCATCAGAATAAATACCAAATTATTACAACGAACACTATTTAAGAATAGTAATGTGATCATGCTCATTCTTAAGTCACTTAGCAGTTTCAAAATGGGAAAACACAAGGTATGTTTTTATGACACCAGTCGTAGAACACTAGGGAAAAAAAAACTTTTTTTTTAAAATTACTTCTCTTTTGTGCTGCAAAACTACACTTGTTCTTTCAATAAATATATAAGTGTTACATCTTATATTCCCCTATCATTGAATGATAGTTTGATAATTGAATGATAATTTTAGCTGTCTGACTATAATTATTATATGCCTATAATCTAATCGGATGTACTTCTATTACAATTAACTACACTTTACTATTACTATCCACAATTTCAGGTGTCACTTTCCCTTAAAAAAAATCACAATATGATATGGCAGTATGATTGGGTTCTTCCAGTAGAAGGTAAAACGTGGCTGTGGAACCTCACATATTGAAAAAGGCTTTTAAAAAGACTATTTCTGTGGATAAGGCCATATGTTGCACTTACAATTCTTACGCCATTGTGGACACAATGTCATATAACTACATTAGCAAAGCTTCCTTTGTTGTTTGCAAAGGGTTAACATGTTCACTTACATTCACTGACATGCTGGTGCATCAGAATGGCGCCATTTCGCATACCAGCGACACTCTGGTACGTCAGTTGACTTTCGTAAGTTATATGCTTTACTTTTAACATGGTACTAAAGGCTGAATGAAGAAGTTATTTAGGTCCATTAGTGAAGCATGATTTTGCTTTTTTACATGCATGGTTTTCAAATTTTGTGTTTGAATTTTTTTAAGCATGTTTTTAAAAATGGCAGATGGTACAAGTACTTCACAGCCTAATAGAAAAGTAAATAAAAAATTGACTGATTCCAAAATATTAGAAAAGAGTGACCTTTTTGATTTTGAGAGAACAGGTGATGAAAAGGCTATGGTGGAATTCTCTAGGTGACTTGGAAGGATATTGTGATACTGCGGTGGACACTATAGAAATGTCCGATTCTGAGACAGAAGACAAGAATGCACCTAAAAAATTACCGATGGTTACACATGGACACCATGTACGAGTGCAGTGGCTGCCTAAACAATGCAGTATATTGTTTGAATATTGGATATTGTTTGAACTGCTGTGAAATAAACTATAAATGATGCAGTACTGTTTCCTACACAAATGAGATTTCATTTTCAATAAGTTTATAATTTTTGTATTTTTTTCATGCTTTCCTACTATATAATTTAAGTATTAAATATAATTTTCTACATTACATAATCTTCAGATTTCAGCATTTGGCATTCTTTTTTATTTTTATTTTGCTTCAACAGCTTGAAATAATATGAATGATGCAACAGTGCCAATACCTGTATTGTTATTCGAAAAGATTTGCTATATTTTTTCATAAACGTGACATCGTATTGTGCAATTATACATTTTAAACTGTGGCTTTATCCAATATGTCAATAATTTCTTAAAGTAATGGTCAGGAGTGGTAGAATGTCAGAGGCACACAGATGGCACACTGAATTTGATATATTGCTGATGCTTTACAGTGTCAGAAAAAATGTTACACTAAACATGAAAATAATTTTTTTTCGTAGCTTTACTAGTAAAATATAAGGAATATTTTTTACAATTAAAACACTATTTTGTAATCTATCTTCTAAGGATGAAAATATTTTCATTGGTAGTGAATGTGTTAATGCCAATGTAATTAGGATAAATTTGATATAGGAAATATTATTAACAACCTTAATGAGCTTACATATAGTAAATACTCCAAATTATGTATCCATTATTTAAAAGAGTATAAACATATCTTTAATATTCATTGAATGCTGTTTGCTGAAGATAAATTTTTAATGAATAGTATGAAAATAAGTGCAGCGCATCAGAATTCTACCTACGTACTTCTTAAACAAAAATATGTGTATGCTCTTATACACAATTCAAAGTTCACATGACTACTTTTTCGTTTTGTAAATTTTGAGATAAATATTTTTAATCACAGAATTATAATTGTTAATAATTTTCCATAATTTACACAGTAATTTATATTTTAAAAAACAATCAAAATTGCAATTCAGTTAAAATAACAAATTGCAGTACTATTTTTGCATTTAAAAAAAATTTTTTTAATAAGCATTTTCACTAATAATGTCTCAATCTGTACAATTATTTCATGTTTGATAGATATATCATGTTTGATAAATTGGGTAAATATTCCCCTACTCATAATAATAAAAAAAATCAGATTTTTTTAACATTGTACGGGTTCTTTTTTTAAGTTATCTTTCAGACACTTCAATAACTTATATCATTAAAATTATTCTTAATGTAGCTTAAAATTCATTGTGACTGAGGGAAAGATTATTTTTTAGAGGACCTAAATATTAACTGTCTGGGGTTTGAATCTCAGTAAATGGGCTGGCTGCAAGAGCACTTTTGTGATGATCCCAATATGTAATGTGTATATGAACCAGTCTCCCTTAGAAAGACCTCCACAAAAACATCTCTCCCCTTAGGCATAACCCCTTAGGTTATAGCAAAGCCCTAGTGTGCTTTGCTATAACCTAACAAACCTAAACATCCACACGATTATGAGTAAACGATATTTTCTTTATTATAATTCTAAAATAATCCCCCCACCTTGTATCTTGATTCTTTTTCTTTCAATGATGCATGTCTGTAATATTTAAAAGTACCATGAAAAATTGTTTTGAACATATATATATACAGACTGGCTGCTTCCAAAGTTAAGCAGGTCATTATTATACCTTCTACGTACAACAAGAGTGAGACAACTTGTACATGTCTACTGTTTTCATACAACTTTTATTGCTCACTATGCAAACAGAATTCAAAATCCTAAGCCTATATATTAATTGTATAATAAACATAGTCTTCAAATTATTATAAGTTTAATACTGCATGAAACACACACATTTGGGAAATGTTCAAGATTCAGCCACAGCTTTGTTTTTCTAATTAAAACACTGATCGAACATATTTTATTAGAACATATATATTTTATGAATATAATCTCTATTGTTTAGTGAAATCATTGTATTCAGTTATTAAACATTCAGTTTTG
>KK112342.1:102830-116341 GCA_000611955.2 Stegodyphus mimosarum
TTGAAAATTTTTTAAAGGTAATAGCTCCTACTTTTCACAGCGAAATTCGATTACTAGATTTCATTACTCAGGCTTCCTTGATTAATGATATAAATTTGCAGTTGAATTTTGTAAAGACAATAATTATTTAATCTCATAAATTCTTTTTTTAATCTTGTATAATAAATTCTTTTTTCTCTTTTAGTTCATTAAGTATTTTATGAAAACCTATTTTACAAAACTTTTCTTTATTTTTTTTTTAAATCTTTTTAGGCTTAACAATATGTTGTCAATCAAATTATTCAATTCAAAAATTGTATTTCAACAATGAATAATTACTCGTTTTTCCCAAAAAGTTCTGTTACACACCCAAAGATTGGAAAAAATCCAGCAATTAAAAAAAAAAGTAATAACTTTAAAATTTCATTCAGAAGGGGTTCCCCCCCCCATTCTATACGAGGGTGCACACAGTACATTTCTGGGAATTTTTGCTTTTTCTCAAAATGAAGAAATGTGCGAAAAATCACTTTAAGTTTTAAAAATACACGACAAACTTTATAAAATCGCTTCATCCACAATAACAGTGTACATAAAATTTGAGCTTCATAAGCTATAAAGGAAAATAGACTAAAAATCGATGACAGAGATTTTATCACAGTGAAAAATATAGTGAGCATGTTCAGTAAAAGCATACAAAACACCTCTACTTTTAAAATAAACTCTAGAAAGGATGAGAAGAGTTTATTTTCTAACATCTAAAAATTTCAAATCTTTATAATAGATACATTTTTAAATGTTAGAATTTTAAAGCTCATATCTCAATAAAATTTTTAGAAAAATGTTTAAAATGAAATGCTCAAAAAGTACATTTAAGCTTATGAAAAAGAAACATTTAAAACAGATTTCATTGCAAATAATTTTTCACAATAATAAATTTCTTTTTTTTTTTTTTTTTTTTTTAAAAAATCAAAAAAAAAATTTTTTTTTTTTTTTTTTTTTTTCTGGGGGAGAGGGATTAATAAAACTACATGGATTGTAAAATGCAAAATCTATAGATAAAAAAAGGGGGAACAGAAATAATATTTATAAAATGACAGAAGATTTTTATAGTAAGCTGAACTTCTTTGCAAGCAATTCTTTGCAGCAAGGGAATTAAGTAAATAAAATTAGTTTTTGAAAAGTCCATAAAGAACAACAAAAAATAGCGTGATGTAATCAGATCATAACTTCAAAACTGGTGTTTCCAAATGATGTCCGAGAACCGATACTTCCCCCTTTTTCCTTTATTGTATATTCTTTTTAATGTAAAAATTTGCCCAATGACTGCCTTTTCATTTTTTTTTTCTTTTTTAAGAGCCCAAAAAGTTTGTTGTATAATCTTTGAAAATTTCAAAACTTTGCCACCAATACATTTTTGGATGCAAAATTTTAGAATAATACACATCCAAAAAGTCTAAAAATTTGAATGATTTTCAACAATAATTAAAGAAATTAATTTAAAAATTTTAATTTAAAGATTGTTTTACTCTTTATCCAATAGTGCAAACAATAAAATTCTGAGATTTTCAAATTGCTCGTTAAACAAAAATATGCATGAAAAATTGTTTCAACATTAATTTTTTAAAATCCAATTCAAATTTTGCAATTTAAAAATTGATGACAAACTTTTAACTATAGTGATAAATACCATGAAAGAGCTAAATAAAAGCTTATAAAAATAATAATAATAATAAAGCGTAACTTTTCTGAAAATCATAACGAAAGTACCAGTACTATCTGTAGCAATAGTAAACAACATTAAAAAGGTGTAAACACTATTAGAAATCAGCCAGTTTGATTCATGTTTGTGATGTGATTGTTCACGGTGGCTTACAAAGTAAAGGAAAGGAGGATGGCGGTCTTCTGAATAGGTCCTAAAGATGAAATACCTTTGTGTCTCCTTTTTCTCTTGTTAATGTTTATCTCTTGTTATGTAACAGCAGCTGAGCAAAGGGGTATTGCATGTGAACAGGGCTCCTGAGAATTAATACAAATACAGAAAAACTACCATTTAATGGTGAAAGAAATTTAATATTTGTTCTGCAGCATGAACCGATAATTTTAATTTACTGATATTGTTTACAGCCATGAACAGAAGCATAAAATGAAAAAATATAAATTACCTCTAATCGATCAATTCTTTGAAATATTTTCTCCATCTCTTCATACTTTTTATGAATTGCAGGAAGTGTACTATTTAAACACAAAGTACTATCATCTCGAACCTAAAAAATATATATAAAAATATAAATTTGTACATAGCTGAATTTATTTTACAGATTAATATTTTGGAGTTCAATTTTTCAAAACTATCACAGCAAAACATGCTTCTGCAAAAAATGTGCCTAATTTAATGTTATCTTTACATAGCCATGAATTAAATTATTTATACTCCGGTAAGGATTTATTGTATTCCTCAAGCATGCTCTCACTGTCAAATTTTCACATTTCCCGTCTTAAACGTAAAGTTATCAGGACATGACTTTTTAAAATTACATAACACTAAAGCATATTTTCAGAAATTTATACATGCTATATTTCTTGTAAGCTTTTAATTTCTTCTACTATCATATTTCCTATTGTATTCCCCCCTTTTATAATTAATTTTATCACCGAAACTGAAATGGCGAAAATTATGTGAATCATTTAATTTCCAAAAGAGACAGTGAGAGCATAGCAAATTAAAAGCAGTCATTGATAAACCACAGCTATCTATCACAATATTATTTCTTTAAAATAAACGTGCATTCAATAAGAATATGTAATAATATTAGCATTCCAATACTTAACAAGGGGCAATATATATTTTAAGGTACCCCTTGGATTATCTCCAAGTTGTTGTTTCATTCATGGTAACCTGAATACAGTACGTCGAATATTATGGAAATCCTATTATGACGTGATTGGTCGTAAAATGAGACTGCGGCGATTCTGACTGTTTGGAAAATATTTCTCAGGGCTTACTTATGTGTTGGATGTTGATTAGGAAGTGTATCACTTATTTTGTACTTTACATTGTAAAATGCCTGCTGGTGGTATGATTAATCTAAGGTTTCTGTATACTTTGGAATGAATGGAAAAGAAAACATTGATTGACTGGTGTGTAAATGATGATTTAAATAGTTTCATTCACCTCTCAGTAAATTACGCAATGAGATTTAAGGATTTGGAAACCAGAGTTCATATCATCACTATGGAAGGTATGTGGGGTGTAATAAAAAAAAGATTTTTGAAAGAAATGCCATGGGCAGTCCCGCAGTATGGAGGATATTTTTTATTTTCACTTTTGTGAATTTAGTGGCGACGCAGCATGCAGATTCTGGTTTAGATAATTTTAAACAGTTTTTGGATGCTGTTACGGAATTCTGTGTGCGACACACTGAAGATGCAGAAATTTCGGCTGTATCCCAGTATACGGTACGCTATTTTGGCGATTTTTTTGGCGCCATTTTTCGGGCGATACTTATTTTCTCCTTGTCAACTTCACCCTTTCTCTCCCGTTAAAAGATGGTAACCTCGTTCTCTCCTTTGGTTTGTGTGCGTTATCGGATCCTCTTTGGAGTAACTCGCGCAATGAATGATGTGATGTCATGATGATCTAATTCTTGTTTGATCCAATTATATTAAAAGTTGTAGGAGGTACGTTTGAATTTCAACACTTTTTGCCATTAATTTAACGGTTTTGCAGCTTGCTACATTTCAATCTGTTTTTCACCAGTGCTGACTATTTTCGGAGCACGACTCCATAGAGTTCTAGGTCTAACACGAAGATACATCGACCGCTCGCCATCGGAACATCGTCGGCGTCACGTTATCCGATGTTGCGATGGCGAACGGTCGGTGTCCCGCTGCGTGTTTGGCTTAGGTACTTGGCGTGTGCTTCGCGGAGTCGTGTTTCGCCAATAGTCGCCAAAAACAAGATGGCAGACAAGGAGCGTACCGTTCACTGGGAATTAACCGAAATTTCTAAATAAGGTAAGTCGATATTTCCTTTTTGTACTGTGCAGATTAGATGGCATGTATTTCTATTTTTATGTTACCTTCTTGTTTTATTTTGATTTAAAGTGCAGTTTATTGAGATAATTTTTTTTATGTGTTGATTATGCTTTGGACGCTATTTTACTTGGGAGGGCATTGCACGTAAACAAGAATGGCACCAAAAAAATAACCAATTTTCGCCATGCGATACCCTGAAATATATTTTTTTCCTAACAAAATACCTCCACTTCTAATTCCCTGTAGCTTGAACCTCAACCACGCTCACTGATATATCTGCTACTCTGTAGGCCTCAAATCATGTACATATAATTAGGGAAGGTGAATATGTGGCTAACTCGGTGAAATTGGAGACTAAACGTCAGTTCATGTTCGCTTCGCTGTGATGGGTCACTTCTTGTTCAGGCTCGCATGAAGTTCAGCAGTGAGAAAGGAATGTTTCGGCATGACCTTTGCAGTTAATTTGTGAAGATTTGTTTTTTTCAGTAAGTTGGAAACAACCATTATATGAATGAATCTATTTCAAAATTTAGCATAGTTCGTTCTCTGAATGCACCGAAGTAGAGGAATACTGCATGAATATTTTTAAAATTTTCAGAACCTGGCACTAAAAAGCCTGGAGGAAAAATATACAAGGAAATACAGTATTAATAATACCATAAATATATTGCTATTTCAAATACTAACTTTCTTGCTAATAAATAAAATTAATCAATATAACAGAGAACTGAACATTTGAAACACTTGTAACACAGAAATACAAACCCTTTGCTGTATACTAGAGAAATTCGAATCATATCTTAATACTGCTCATTTAATTATGGGATGTCACATACAGAATTATGCAATGGAAAACAAAACAAAAATTTTTTATCGTCACAAATCACTAATTTTCAAAAATTTTCATTTTAAATTTCAAATAGATATTGCAACTACCAGCTGTAATTATACCTTTAAGCAATATACATATTTAAAACATAGAAAAAGAGGTTGGAATGCGCTTTAGCCCACTGCTTGGCGGCAATTGTTTTTGAATGAGCAAAAACGCGCCAACATGGGTAACTCCGTATATCCGCCAACATGGCTGACTGGGTATTTTGAAGCTACGGAAACATGTAGTTTTCGCGCATGCGTATTTCCTATTTTATAAAGAACGGTTTTATTGGTAATGTGATATGACGTAGCGGTTTATTCGAAATTCTTACGTGTTAATTTGAGTAGTTATTTCAGTTCTCGTTTTATTCTTTGAATGCGGTGTTTTTCTATTGAGTGTTTGCTATTTTCGTACGTATATTTCGCTAAATACCAAGTCGCTATGGATTTAGCTGTGATGCTGAGAGAGGTGAGTGAATGTACGTGTACATTTATTACTTTATTGGAAGTGCAAGGGCAACGTGGGGTGATTGATTGGTGTATGAAAGCTGGTTTAATTGCTACATATTTTGTTTGTTGTAAGTGTTGGCATTTTCTTGTAATTTATTTTCGTTATTTTAGCTTATTTTGTTGATTTGTGTACGTTGCCTACATTGTGCAATTCGCTGAAGTTTTTTTTAAGTTTAAAAGGAACGCTGTGCACATGGCATTTTCTTGTAATTTATTTTCGTTATTTTAGCTTATTTTGTTCATTTGTGCACGTTGCGTACATTGTGCAATTCGCTGAAGTTTTTTTTAAGTTTAAAAGGAACGCTGTGCACATGGCATTTTCTTGTAATTTATTTTCGTTATTTTAGCTTATTTTGTTCATTTGTGTACGTTGCCTACATTGTGCAATTCTCAGATTTTTTTTTAAGTTAAAACGGAACGGTGTGTACATGGTATCGTTTGTAATTTTAATGCCCTTTTAAAAAAAATTCCTTCTTTCTTGGATGCCATTTTGGTTACGTTTTCGCGGAGCGTGTCGGGAAGGTTATGTAACGGCATAAAATGTGTAAGTATTACAACATAAAATGTAAATAATTAATTTAAACCTAACTGACAAATATTTTAATGATCGTAATGTTCGTTTTGCATATTATTTTATTATCTTTTTGTGGCAACAGTTTCCATACTAATTTATGCTTTAGAATTCTATGTTTTGTTTACAATAGGTTTTCGCGGAGCGTGTTGGGAAGGTTGCAATTAATTGCAAAGACGTTTCGCAGAAAAGCGCCGAATTGGCGATTTTCAAAACATCGCCAAGCAGTGGGCTAAAGCGCATTTTAACCGAAAAAGAATTTAAATGCTTTATAAAATTTTGTAAAAGTATTAAAGAAACTGGTACAATCCAATCTGAAAAGTAATTTTACACACAAAACGTCATTTAAGCTACACTACATAGAGCAAAGACCTTGCTGGTATTTAAAAGCTGCATGGGTTGGAATGCGCTTTAGCCCACTGCTTGGCGGCGATTGTTTTTGAATGAGCAATAAACGCGCCAACATGGGTAACTCCATATATCCGCCAACATGGCTGACTGTTTGTACGTTATGCAATTCGCTGAAGTTTTTTTTTTAAGTTTAAAAGGAACGCTGTGCACATGGCATTTTCTTGTAATTTATTTTCGTTATTTTAGCTTATTTTGTTCATTTGTGTACGTTGCCTACATTGTGCAATTCGCAGATTTTTTTTTTTTTAAAGTTAAAACGGAACGGAGTGTACATGGTATCGTTTGTAATTTTAATGCCCTTTTAAAAAAAATTCCTTCTTTCTTCAATGCCAATTTGGTTACATTTTCGCGGAGCGTGTCGGAAAGGTTATGTAACGGCATAAAATGTGTAAGTATTACAACATAAAATGTAAATAATTAATTTAAACCTAACTGACAAATATTTTAATGATCATAATGTTCGTTTTGCATATTATTTTATTATCTTTTTGTGGAAACAGTTTTCATACTAATTTATGCTTTAGAATTCTGTGTTTTGTTTACAATAGGTTTTCGCGTAGCGTGTCGGGAAGGTTGCAATTGCAAAGACGCGCGCCGAATTGGCGATTTTCAAAACATCGCCAAGCAGTGGGCTAAAGCGCATTTTCACCGCTGCATGTTACTAATTTCATTTTCCAGTTTTGGCAACTAATCACAAAGATGCTGTAACAAGGAAGTAGCAAAATATATTTCCACTACATGCTCAACGTTTAATGGAAATATAAAACTAAAAATTTTCAGTGTACTGCAGTACTTTGGTATATGTCATTAATCCATTGCAGATCCTTGGATATATATCAAACTTACTTTTCTAACAAGGGAAAATAATGAATCCATTCTTGTAAAAACATCTTATTGTTATTATTATAACACTGTTTAATATTCAAATACAAATGCGGGGTGTGCAATGTGTACAGTAGATAAATGAAGCACTGCACATGATACCGTACATATATGTTTTTCCTGCTATTCAGATCAAACCCAATTTTCTAGCATGCTCGAATATTTCTGATCTTCATTCGGTAATGGATTTTATGCCCCCCTTGCTATGTCAGCTTATTTAACAGCATTTTTGCTTTTCACAGTTGTAGACATTATAATACCTGCTATACAGCATGCCATAGCCAACAGATGAACATGCATGACATCTTCATACTTTTTAATTTTTTTTTTGCTTGACACTTGTTGTAACTTTCCTAAAACTCACCGTAAATGACTTGCCAAAATATTTAAGTGAAAAATATAAAATCGCTAGAAAATTTAGAGCTGGGTTACTTACTGAACAATAGCAACAGGCATACCAAGATTCATGAGCATTCATGGCACTGCCTAGAGTACGCAGTCATGACTATAGTAATATTTCAAATAAATATATCTCAAACAAAAATCTTCACACTTGTACTTTCACAAATACATACACAGAGGTACCTCTGTACAATGACAATATAGTGGACGTATTCTATACTTCATCAATTCATGTAACCAGAATTTTAGAGATTAAAAGACGGATGAAAATATCTAAAATATTTTTGATATAATAAAATACTAAAAACATATATGTTTTGATTTATTCAACTAAAACATAAACATACATTTTTTCTCAGTTTAAAAATAAATTTAATGTACTAAAAGGTATATCTGACAACTGGAAGAACATTATTTTCTAGTGGAGCTTTGGCATCTTCACAACTGCTGACATAACTTGTTCACAATCAAAACGCAACTATGTACATTCAGTTCCCATAAAATAATTCGGCTGTAGTGTAGAATTGGGTGCCCTTTCTATTGGCGTAAAATTTTGTTCAGTTTTGGCGATGAAACCCATTTTTGTTTACCATGAGAGTTTTAACATGGTTTTAGCTTTTTGATTTATTTAATTGAAAATAAATCGATGTGCACATGGACAAAGTCAAGGCAATGTGCAATGACTAGTTTGTGCAATTCTCTGATTTTTTTTAAGCGAAAATAGGTCGATGTGTACATGGACACGGAGTTTGTGAAATTCTTTTAACTTCTTGTTTTGGTTTTGTGAGGCGGCCATCTTGAAATTTTGTCTTATTGGCGCCGATCTTGGCGTCAAAACAGAATCGCCAAAAAAACAAGGGGCACCGAATTGTAAACTTTTACCAATAATGCTTACAATCGAGATTTGGTTCTTTTGTAAAAGTTTACAATTGGGTGCCCCTTGTTTTTTGGCGATTCTGATGCCAAGATCGGCGCCAATAAGACACAATTTCAAGATGGCCACTACACAAAACCAAAACAAGAAGTTAAAAGAATTTCACAAACTCCGTGTCCATGTACACATCCACCTATTTTAACTTAAAAAAAAAATCAAAGCACATTTTGACTTTGTCCATGTGCACATCAATTTATTTTTAATTTAATAAATCAAGAAGCTAAAACCATGTTAAAACTCTCATGGTAAACAGAAATGGGGTTTCATCGCCAAAACTGAACAAAATTTTTCGCCAAAAAACAAGGGGCACCCAATTCTACACTAGAGCCCCTTTCTATAATATAACAACAACAAATTGATGATTCTTTTTTAGAAAAAAGAGTATTTTCTGGAATTTTAGGTTTCGCACTTGTAAATATTATATGCAAAATAAATGCAACCACGGAAAAGTAGAAACTTACCATATCAACAAGAGATGTAAATTCATCTAAACGAGTTAACACGTCTTCTATTGCATCTTCTAACACAGCTTTCTAGAATAAAATGTAATTTTAGAACCTACTCGAGCTCTCAAATTAAATAAAGCACAGAGTGAAATATTCAAAACGTGTGAATTAGGAATTATCTCTTTCTAGTATAGTGCTACAGCCTGCATTACCACTAATAAAATCCGTACATTTCCGTAATGCACCTGCTACGCTTTATGGCTCCTGTGAAAGAGAAGCCAAACATATACCGAGAGCCATCAATAGCATCATCTGGAGGCTATGTGTGTATGTATGTTGGTGTAAACAAGAAGAAATAATTATATTGTTACAATAGTCCCCGCAAAATGCATGGCATGTGCATAACGGAAAAGTGCAGTAAAATCAAATAACTAACATTATAAACATTTATTAAACTACAATTTAATCACGGGGAACTTGTGTCACCTCATCACAAAATAACTAAATTTAAGCATGCATAAACATAACAATATATTTACCTCAGCCGTTACGTCAACTTTTAAGTACTTGGAATAATCATGTGCCAAATTCGTAACTAAATTGTCAAGCTTGGCTTTATCTTGGGATTTCTCATCTATGACTGTCTTATCTTCGCTCGGCGTAAGCTCATCATCCGCCATACTTGCAGCCAAAGCTGTATGTAAGTAAAGCGTCGGCACTTCAATGGGAGAAATTGCGCTTCGTAACGACCGCAGCGCTCGTAGCGGTGGCGATGTGGAAACACAATCAGTAAAACTGCGCATGCTCCTTTTCTTTTCAGTCATTCGTTGTTTTGATTTGGTGGTTTGTTTGATTCTACCGAAATCTTGTTAGCTTCTAACGTGCTTTGGTTGTGTTATAACTTATTAATTTTGTATTTTTTAATTACAAAAGGCTCTTTTCAGAACCAATTTTTAAAAAAAATTTTCTCAAATGGCGAATCGATACTGCGGATTCAGGATTGCAAGAGTAAGATTTCGTCGAAATCTGATGGAATACATTTCTACATGTTTCCTTGAGATGATGCGTACTTAATGAAGTAATAAAGAAGAGATTTAAGGAAGTCATAAAGACGAGTTTTAGGATATGTATTGTTGAAATTAAAGGTAAAAAAATCTGATAATTAAAAGAATTATTCCCCTATATTTTATAATAAAGGAGGTACAAGTTTTAAATAATATTTTAAAAAATCTTTTTTTTTATTCCCTTTCAGAAATATTCAGAGAAAGTTATGTACTATTTAATGTATTTCACTATTAAAATAAAAAGAGCGCTAATTTGAAATGGACCGAATTGAGCATTAATTACAAATTGACTTAGATTTTTTTCATTTAAAAGATGCCTCAGAAGCTAAAAAAATCATGTCATATTTGAGAAAGTATTTTAGGTAGAAGCTCTGTAAGTGGAGAAGAAATAATGCATAATTTTAATGTTAATAACAATAAACTTTGCTTAAAAATGTATTCTTTTCGTACACTTAGGACTCTGAAATACTGTACAAATAGAAAATATATACATTTATATATATAATTACGACGCAATTGCAAAATATTTACATCCAATCGTGTCAAAACCCATTACGGCCTCGCCATCTTACTTCCAACCTCCATGACGTCACTGCAGGGGAAAGGAGGAGGGGAAGAGATTTAGTTTACATCGCCACCACTGCAGTGGATTGGCGCTGCAATTTGGCGTCACGTTATAGTATGGGAGTGCCGACGCTTTACTTACATACAGCTTTGACTTGCAGCCAGGCTCGCTGAAATCAAAGCTGTATGTAAGTAAAGCGTCGGCACTTCCATACTATAACGTGACGCCAAATTGCAGCACCAATCCACTGCAGTGGTGGCGATGTAAACTAAATCTCTTCCCCTCCTCCTTTCCCCTGCAGTGACGTCATGGAGGTTGGAAGTAAGATGGAGAGGCCGCAATGAGTTTTGACACGATTGGATGTAAATATTTTGCAATTGCGTCGTAATTATATATATAAATGTATATATTTTCTATTTGTACAGTATTTCAGAGTTGTAAGTATACGAAAAGAATACATTTTTAAGCAAAGTTTATTGTTATTAACATTAAAATTATGCATTATTTCTTCTCCACTTACAGAGCTTCTACCTAAAATACTTTCTCAAATATGACATGATTTTTTTAGCTTCTGAGGCATCTTTTAAATGAAAAAAATCTAAGTCAATTTGTAATTAATGCTCAATTCGGTCCATTTCAAATTAGCGCTCTTTTTATTTTAATAGTGAAATACATTAAATAGTACATAACTTTCTCTGAATATTTCTGAAAGGGAATAAAAAAAAAAATTTTTTAAAATATTATTTAAAACTTGTACCTGCGTTATTATAAAATATAGGGGAATAATTCTTTTAATTATCAGATTTTTTTACCTTTAATTTCAACAATACATATCCTAAAACTCTTCTTTATTACTTCCTTAAGTACGCATCGTCTCAAGGAAACGTGTAGAAATGTATTCCATCAGATTTCGACGAAATCTTACTCTTGCAATCCTTAATCCGCAGTATCGATACGCCATTAGAGAAAATTTAAAAAAAAAAATTGATTCTGAAAAGAGCCTTTTGTAATTAAAAAGTACAAAATTAATAAGTTATAAATTACACAACCAAAGCACGTTAGAAGCAAACAAGATTTCGGTAGAATCAAACAAACAACCAAATCAAAACAACCAATGACTGAAAAGAAAAGGAGCATGCGCAGTTTTACTGATTGTGTTTCCACATCGCCACCGCTACGAGCGCTGCGGTCGTTAGGAAGCGCAATTTCTCCCATTGAAGTGTCGACGCTTTACTTACATACAGCTTTGCGCTGAAATTAAAAAACGGATGTCACAAGACTCATCTTCTTACCGGAAATTTCAAATTACGTATGTATCGTCGCGCAAAAGAAGTCGTTTCGTAATATCGTGAGTTCCATAGTCTTCCGAATATTGTATTTCTAAGATTATCGCAATTTTATAAAACTTAATACGAGTTAATTGGTTAGTGTTTTACTGTTTCTTTAAAATGTATAATGATATGCGTGAGACAGGCATGAATAGTGTTCCGGACTAGGGCTACTAGACATACTTTGCATATTGTTTATACTTTCCCTTTATAGGAACCTTATTTCGGACGAAGTCACCAGGCCTGGAGTCACAGCCGGGTGCAACCAGGGCAGCCGCATGGGGCGGCAAAATTTGAAGTATTTATGGAGCTCTGGGCAGCAGCATCTAGGAATAGGCGAGATATTGCAAAGCTGCGAAAAATCTAGCGCCGGTTCTGGAAACAGTCCTGCAAAATGTCTCAACGGATTGCATCATAGACAATGTCGAATCGTAAGTGGAGTAAGAAAAATTTGTCGCTAGACGGCACTCATTTATAACAAAAACAATATTTTATTTAGAAATGTCACTGTTTGCTACAGTATTATAGATTGGTGTTGTCAAAGAACCCAAAGGAGAGGTAAACAACTGAGCAACTGAGCTGAGATGACTCTCTTCGGCTTTAAATAGTTTTCAACCAGCTGCCCGAGATAGTTCTAGCATTTTTGGCTTCTCTTACTCCGTGAAACGAGGGTACACACGAGGATAAGCCTCCTCTAGAGGAACCTTACACGAGGGTACCTAGGTGCGAGACCTTACCCTTAATCGAATAGGGTTGTACTTTCCTAATCAATACCAAAAATGTAAGCTAAATCCAAAATAATAACTTTTTTAAAGACTAAATTCGCAAACATAATATGTGAGCTGAAATAATGAGTAAAATGAACTTTAAGAGCAAGACATGTCATCGAGCTGTTGAGCCAAAAAGCTGTCAAACTGTTGTGATTGCTGAAAACATGGCAAAAGTAGCAAGTAAGATGCGAGAACTTTGGTGCTATCAATTAAGGTAGTATGAGATAAGAATTACAATAATTTAAGGTATGAGGGAACTTACAATGTATAATCATATGAGTTGAAAGTATATATGCAGAGAAACTAAGTGAAATATGAGCATACACGTTACAACAGAAATATACATAATTAGCAAACAAAATTACAAACAGTAATTAATCATTATTCGTGCTTAGAATACACATTGGTCTGTTACAGTTCAGAGGGTCGTTTACATTGTAGTGTCAGATTTTGATAACAGGATTATCTATCAATTCTTTATTATCATAAAAGTTTCTGACAAGCCGGTAGTAGCAGGTTCTTAGTAGTTCGGCTTTCAGTTCCTGGTGAATTCTATTGTTACGTATGAATCTGTTATCTGGCGCAGAATGCAGTTCTGTGCCATTTGGAGTTTCTTTCTGTTAGTACGACAAGAGCAGGCCCATACAGAGAATGCATGACATACTATTGGACGCAAGATGGATTTGTAAATGAGTAACTTGTTGTCAAAAGATAGAACTCTGTTTCGAGAAATTAAGGGAA
>KK112342.1:116358-140104 GCA_000611955.2 Stegodyphus mimosarum
TGTGCTTACGTGCTCAAAATTTCTTAATAATAGATGTAATGTGTGGGGTCCTTATGAGAGAATTACTGAGGATCAATCCGAGATAAGGGACTTGCTTGGACAGGGGAATAGATGGCTGTCCTGCTCAGAAGATGATGATGTTGCTGAGCGATGAAAGTAGATTGATTGGTCTGTAGGACTCTGGAGCTGTAGCAGGCTTCTTGAGTTTGAGGATTGGAGTGATAGTAGCCCGTTTACAAGTATTGGAGAAGTGTTGCATGTCAAGGATAATACTGATGATTTTCGCGAATATAAATACCATCTTTGCCGCGAAATTCTTCATCGTTGTTTTGGAATTTTGTCGAAACCAGGACTTTTCTTTTCTTCAGCTGCTTGACGTAACTAAATACTTCCCACTGTAAGACTGGAATAATGTTGTCAGTGCATGGATTTGGAGTGTAAGTGAACTGAAAATTGGAAACCAAGTGTTCTGTTGTTCTGTCATGAACGTTGTTTGTACGAAACTTAGATTCCAGATGCTGGACTAAAAGTTCTGCTTTCTCAGTATCGGCATAGTGGATCCTTTAGGGCCATTTAAGGGGGCGGAATTTTATTGTGAAATTTCGAATACCTTCGTATTGCTTTCCACAGCGAGTTATCCTCAGTGGAGAGCGAGTTAAGGTAGTTCGTCCAGTCGAGTCGTGCTTGTTTATTTGTATGAAACTTGACAACATAGTTTAATTGATTTAACCTCTACTGTATCTACAGGATTTCATGTACACTGCAAATGCCTAATTACCACATTGCGCTGTTTGATAAGTTGCTGGAGCTCTTTAAATCTACAGCGCCTTTTATTTGGCACTTCCTTTCTTGCTTGATCGTGTGCCTTCTTAATAGCAGCAGTAAACTCTTTGATTAAACTTTCAGCGTCATTCCCCGAATGTATCGTTGGAAGGGTGTAACGCATATTGTTTAAAGCTTTGGCATATAAGTGCCAATCAGTTATGAAGACTGTAGCATCTGGTGTGGTATAACTACTGATATCAAGAATTATTCTAATCGGGTATTTTCTGTTTCTCGAGATTTCTGGAAACCAATAAGAGGATGGAATTATGGTTACAGCTAACATAGTGGTCTTTAAAAAATTCCAATACAAATTACCATGATATCCATTTATTCAATGTTAAATGCATGTGCTCCTATATTTTTACTTTCCCAGCATACCTTAAAAATTGCCTTGCGCTGCATTGCACGGGGTGAAACAATTTTAATTATAATTCTAGCAAAATTAGCTATCTAAATACAAAATTCGTAACGTCTGTTAAATGCTACCATTGAATATCATTTGCAGTGTCAACAGTTTCAAACCCCAGAACTGCAGTCAACAGTGAAAACACTTAAGGAAGCATTCTGTGTCGACAATCTATTCACAAATTTCAAAAATAAAGATGAATACATGGAGCTACAATTGCAGTCTAGAGAAGTTATGAAAAGTGGTTGTTTCAATTTTCATGTCTGGACATGAACAGAAGATGAAGATCATTCTGTTCTTGGTTTAAAGTGGGACACAGAGACTGACGGACTTAAGTGCACTTTTCCCAAGGCAATAAAAATTTAAAAGATATTGGTATTAAAAGGAAGTTACTGTCAGTAGTTAATAGCATTTACGATCGAACTGGTTTCATATTTCCTGCTATGCTCTTTCCTAAGATACTTCTGCAAGAAACTTTGAAAAGAAAAATAATTTGAGATCACCCCTTTCCTAAGGATCTTCATTTGAAAAATAATAACTGGATGAAACATATTCATTGTATTCATCAATGTTCTATTCCAAGAAGAATGCTCCATGCACAGAAAGAAGTTACCACTCTACACTTATTTTCAGATGCATCAGGTAATACTTATGCTAGCTGTGCATATCTACGTTGCAAAGAAAATACAGAAGTATTCAGTTTAGTTGTTGCTAAATCAAGAACTGCATCAATAAATCGTCCAACTATTCCCCGGTTGAAGTTGTTAGGAGCCATGCTTGCTGCTCGTTTAGACTATAAAGGCTGCACTGAAGGTTCCCCCTTAAAACCTTCTTTTGGACAGATTTTATGGTGGTACTAGCTTGGATTTTGAATAATGAATCTTGGAGCACTTTTGTTGGAAATAGAGTAAAAGAAATCAGAGAAATAACAGATCTACAGAGTTGGAGATATATTCCAGGAGAGTTGAATCCTGCCGACCTCCCATCTCGGTCATGTACTTGGAAGAGCTTATGAAGGAAAACAGATAGTGGGAAGAACCCTTGTGGAGGAAGAATTTCAAGGAAGTATGGCCAAATGAATCCATAACTTGTAAAGAAGGAGTACTGATTTAAAGAAGAAAAGTTGTGATAGGTTCAACGAATATTCAAGACAACGAAAACTTTAGCGAAAGATTCTTGTACTTTTCTGAATATCCTAAATTATTCCACGTGATTACCTGGATTTTAAAATTTTGCAGGATTTCTAACAGTAAAGAAATGAATTTAAATGCCGAAAAAATTAGGGAAGCTGAAGTTGTGCTCATCAAAATCATTCAACGTGAGTGGTGAACGAAAAATAAGAGAAAATATGAAGGTACAATGAAGTTTTATGAAGAAAATGGATTATCGTAGGCGAAGATTCGACTCGTTCTTGGAGAAGATAGGGATGATTTCAAATGTGCGATTGTTTTACCAGATCACTTAATAGTCAGACATTATGTTAGGACTGAGTGTTCGGTGCATATTCTTGGCAAACATCTTCGTGAACGTGAAGTCCTGATCTGGAACAGGGAGTTGAATGCAGCTATGTTCTGTGGTAGAATATTGTGATTAAGTGGTAAAAGAACTGCACTTTAAAGGGATTTAAAATCCTCTTTTATTAAACCACAATTATTTACAACCTCTTCCCAACTCGGGAGGGATACAGAAAATAAAGACCACGCTTGGGTCTAAAATGAACAATCAAAGTAATTTAAACTAAAGCTAATTAGAAATTAAATAGTCGTTGCTCACAGAGCTATAACGCGAGGTTGGCCTCTAAACTAAATGGTGCGTAGCAAGATTTAACTAATACTGACGCACTTGGAATTACTTCAATAAGTAATCACGTACAGCGCTACGGCTTAGAATTTAAATACTAGCTAATCAGGCGAACGTCGAATAGAGTAACAGTGGTCTGAGACTAAAAGCTCTCTCACGCTGAAAGGTTTCTACCTTTCGTTTAAATACTACTTGGCTCCACTTCAAATTAGCATAAAGCTGAAACGCGCGCTTATTCTAACGGGAAGTTGAAATGAGAAGGGATAGAAAGAAGTTAAATTAAAATAAAACTTTGTTAGTTTAACTAAAACCTTACAATTATATCGAACACGAACACAAAGGTTTACATCATGGTGGAGTCCAATTATTTTATCGCAGGTAAGGGAAATATTTTGCATTTCTCGTAGTCGAAGAGTAATTAGAGAAGTTATTTCTCTTTGCATACCTTGCAAGAGATACTCAGTTAAAGCCATAGTCACAGAACCAGCTCCACTTCTACTTAACAGAATAAACAGAGTATCAGTCTTTCAAGGAACGAGTACAGATTTGGCTGGCCCTATTTTTCTTCGAGAAAGGTATTAAAGCTTGGATAGTTTTTTTTTACGTAGGCAGTATCTCGTACTGTGCATTTAGAGATAATTAGTTCCTTCTCAACCGAAGCATTTATGCAAACCTTAGGTCGAATTTTTGGCTCGAAGAGGTAGAATTTCCATTATGTATACCGACAACGGAACTAATTTTGTAGGAGCTTCAAGATATTGGAAGCAATTCAAGCTGTATGTGGAAAATCAAGTGGAACTTCAATCGTCCAAGTTCACAGTGGTATGGCGGATGGTGGAAGCGAATGGTTCGCATACTGAAAGATTTGTTAACAAGAAATCTTGTAAAAGTCTGTTTAAATTTCGAAGAGAGGAAGACAGTCCTATGTGACTGTGAAGACATCCTTAACAAACGTCCATTAACGTATGTATATGAAGACCCAAACGAGCCATTACCATTAACACCTGCTCACTTCATATATGATTTACGGAATCCTTCACACCTCAAAACAATTAATTTGGATATAATTGATGGAAATAATTTCAGACAAAAATCAAGTTATGTTCAAAGGTTAAGAGAGCATTTCAGGAAGCAATTCCAAAAAGAATACATTTCAGAGTTAGTAAGAAATCCTCATGTCTAAATACGTAAAGAAAACATTCAAGTCAGAGATGTAATACTTGTGGGATAAAAAAATCTTAAAAGAATCAACAGGCCTTTAGGAAATGTCTTGGAATTATTCGTAGGAAGAGAGTGAAAACAACGTGTAGCTCGTTTGAAATTAGTAAAAGGTGAAACTATACTTCCACTTCAAAGATTGCATCCTTTAGAAGTCAATTCAGAGGATATTATTACGCCACAAAGGGTAAAGAATCTTTACCTGAAGGTGATAACGAACAACCTAAGGCTTATATACACTATAACAAAGATGCAGACAAAGGGAAATTTTCTTATCAGACCTAAAAAACTGGGTTTATTTACTTTTCATTTCATATAGCAAAATTCAAGTTTGATATACTTTCTAAGCATATTGCTTATACTATATTATTTACCCATAATTGCATTTTCACAATATTATTTTTAAAATTCTTTCTTCAGAAACATTCTTTACATGTCGTTAAATTTTATCTCTCCTTTAAAGTAAATTCTGAGGATATGTTTAATAAGTTTTGTCTTCAAATATACATTTCAAGACAAAAGGTGAGAGAATGTTAATAACCGCTTTATTATTTCAAATTGTTTTATCTTTTAGGATTTGGCAACTAGTCTCTAAGATATATTCAAAAAGAAAATGTTTGTAAGTCAAATTTTAGTAAGCTGTTCTAATTGTATTTCATTTTTACTCCTGTACGCAAATTTCCCTAAATAAATATATTTAAGTTATTGCATTACGTTAAATTTTGTATATTGATATCCAATAGAAACTAACGGCTGGAGGTCTTTAAAAAGTCTTGATTTATTAAAATTTACAGTTAAGTGTACAGCAGATTAAAATTAAATGCTTTTACGCATTTCTTATTCAATTCATTTAATTTATAGGGAATAGTAGCATGGCAACCAATGGCTGAGTTGTAAAATTGCTGACATTTCCTAGTCCCTTCTCGGATTCGAGTTCCAGGAGCAGAAACATTTGATTATATCGTTGTTGTTCTTTTTATATGTAGCATAAATAGAATCAAGCAAAAACAGAAACATTTCTCATGAATTTTTGTTTTGGAAATTGGCATCACTTGATCTTAAACAATACATTTTTAAAATCTAATTTCTTTAAATACATTACAGGGCGATAATATTTGGTGGCAACAATTTGAAAAGTGATACAACATTTTTAGTGACTCAGTGCAAAATGCCATTTCGAGACTCATAGCCCGTCTGGGCTAACAACAGTTAATTACTACAGAATTGTGTGAAATTTTTAATTTTGCAAACTTAAAAACAGAAAGCCATAGGGGAACAGTGCACCAAATACAGAAACAGCGTAACTTCTTGTAAAATACATTACACCGCAAGCTGTTATTACAACTGGTTCTTTTTCCAGATTAATGCTAATCATATCTAAGTCACTCCGACATACTAGATTGGAATTATTAAAAGCATTTTCATATTTAAGTTCAAGAATTTTTCTTTTTTCTTTCATCTTTATTGGTATCTGAGAGGCAATAACAATCACTGAAATAAATCAAACGGAAGAGAGAATTGTGACGTATGTACTTTCCTCTAATATTACAACAGACATTGAATTTAGATTAATAACAATAAAATATGCAAGGCAGGTAAACATTTGTAAGAAGAAAATGACAGAAATTAAAAATACTGGGAATGATAATACCGAGTTTAAATTTTCTATTTATTATTAGCTTGGAGTAAGCTTGAATATAATCAATCAATAAGTCTGTTTTAATGTAGTCAAGCTTTTTTTCGTATTTGGATAACAAATGCACACAATGCTTATATAAACAACACAGAAGTATATTTGTAAAAGAAGGATAAATCGGGATTTGTAAAAAATAAAGCTTGTAAAATACAAAACGAATGAGGCAACCTGAAATGTCGAATCTGGCACTGTAACCTAACAGCCAGATTGAAGGAACATCTTCTCCACTTAAATACAATACAAGAACACCTGCTGTAGAAAATAAAAACAAGGAAACCCATAATACTCTAGCAATAAAATTAATAATAGATGATTCATTGAAATTCGATGCAAACAGTCAAACGCTGAAATTTTGTATCTAAGACTGCTATAACATGTAGTTGTGCACCTCCCATTTTGGATTCAATCGGCCGCACCAAAAGTATATATATATATATATATACTCTGTTACTCGGCTTCGTGAGTTCAGTTATTTTTATTCTTATGCGTTGGTAAATTGTGCATTTCTTGCTTTAAAAATCATTGAATTATGTTATTCTTATCTTCCGGTTAACGTTTTCATCCTTTTAGTTAATCTGCATGCAATAGTTGAAGAATTATCAACAATTTAAAAGTTGTTTAAGAGCTTCTAAACCTATTTTTTTACCAAAGCTGCCATATTTGTTTACAATTGAAACTTAGCAGAATAGAGAGTTTGGTCTTTCCGTACCTTCAGTGTCTTTTTTGCCCAGTAGTACCAAAAGGGAACTTTTAGTTTTGTGCACTGAAAAATCTGCCTTTTTGCTGAAATGCTTGTTTTTGCGTAGAAAAAGTAATTTTTATTGTAAAAATTGTTTTTTTTTTATATTGTTTTAACTCTTATTCGATGTTTTATGTTTTTCTATATCTTTCAATTTTTAATGAAGATATTTTGAGTTTTTATGTATTTTTGCCTTTCCGCGAAGTGAGAACTGAATTAATTGAATGAGAAATATATCTCTCATGAAACTGGAGGAAATAAGTTTAAATGCAATGCAGGATTAAGTAATTTTCTTTAGGTACTGTGAGCAAAGTTGTTTTGTGAAACTTAAGTTGAACGAGCTTGTATTTATTTAAATGTAATGTATGTGCATAAATGTGATTATAAGTTGAACTATTGATTTCAAGTGCAGCAAACATAAGTTCTTCTTTTGTTGCAGAAAAAAAAATGACATATATGTTCAAACCTTTGCCAAACTAAGGTTTTTTGGGGGGCTAACCTTCAAAAATAGTATGCAGATGAAGAAAAGTTAATGAATGCTAGAGTGCTATAGTTTCTTTTTCATGATTTAACAACAAATGCACAGAGAAAAAAAGCCCGCAACTTTTAAAAAAACACAGCGTATTTTATCGATTATTTTAAAGTGATTAATTTCTTTAACCAATTAAAGATTAAGAGTTTCCGCTTGTATATGCAAAACCATAAAACTGATGATAATAAATTTGAAAAAAATGGAAGTTAAATAAACCTGGTGAAATTTTACTTAAAAGACATCCTGTGTTGAAATTAACATGTTATATATAAATGCGAGCAAGTATGCGAATGAAAAACACAAGAAGACCCTTGTTAAAAAGCGAACAGAACATGCTGAGTATCTCTGTCGACATTTCTACCCATACCTGATAATAAATTCCAAATAATTCCATATTCAAGAAATTGAGTCATATTTTGTCGTAATAATGCAGATCCCTTATTAATATTTTATAATCAAATTTTTATATGACTACAGTAAAGGTCTTTGATTGAAAAATTAAAGCAAATCAAAAAAAATAATAATAATTTGCAATTTTTCCAAGCAATAATTCAAAATATCTTATTATGGACTTGCGGAACAAAATCGTATACCTTTATTTTTCCCACCAAAAGATTAATAATATCCTTTACATCACTGTTCCTGTAACACATATTCTAGATCACTTCTATAACATCCTTTTTAAAAAACATCCTTACTAAATTTTCAAAAGTACAGTATAGCACATTTTTGATAAATACCATTGCTCTATAACAACTTTTATAAAGACTGAATGTACATACATCACTAGAAAAACAAATTTATAAACTGTGTTTTTGATAAACAGCCAGAACTGCTCTATAGCAACTTTAGAAAGGACTGAATGCATATCACCAAAAGAACAGTTGTAAATTGTGTTTTAATAAATATCACTACCCTATAACATCTTTTCTAAGAACCGAATGTATATCAATAGAAGAACAACTGTAAATTCCGTTTTTGATAAACATAACAGCTCTATAACACTTTTCCTATAAACTGAATGTATATCACTTGAAAAACAAATGTAAATTATGTTTTTGATAAACACAGCTGCCCTGAACAAATATCATTAGAAAAATACACTCACGTTTGTGAAAATTGCAACACCATAAAGGACTTACGCGAGTGAGCTGAAATTTTCAGGAAATGCAAAGTAGCAAATGATATGCAAATGATTAGAATTGCAAATCCGTAGCGCATGCGTATGCTGAGCAGCGCCCTCTGAACGGCTGATGGATCCGAATAAATAGACGGCTGTAGCGAGGCGTGTATGGTTATCGGTGGTTATCTACTAGTGGTAAACGTTAACTCAATCTGTACTTATGCCTCGTCGACGAAAGAGAGCGAGATTTGAACAACTTACAGAGTTTGAACGAGGGAGAATCATCGGCCTTCGTGAAGCTGGATTGTCGTATCGTGCAGTAGCCTCTCGTGTGCAGCGTAACAGCAGCACAGTGATGCGCGTTTGGAAGCAGTGGACGGACGAGTGTCGGACAACTCGGAAATCCGGGAGTGGACCCCGAAATGTGACGTCAGCTCGCGATGATAGACACCTGGTCCGCATGGCGCGGACGGACCGTACAGCTTCCTCTAGACAATTGGCAGCACTGTGGTCAATAGCTACAGGTGTTTCATTGTGTGCTTCATCAATTCGTAGACGTCTGCTGCAGTGTGGACTGCGCGCACGGACTCCTTTATACAGGATCCCCCTAACGCACGACCATCGCCGCCTGCGGCTACAATGGGCCAATCAGCATAGAGACTGGCGTGCTGATTGGCAGCATGTCGTGTTTTCTGACGAATCCCGCTTTAATTTGTGGTACCATGATGGCCGCATTCGTGTCAGACGCTATGCCGGTGAACGCCACCTTCCGGAGTGCATTATCGAACGCCACAGTGGACGAACACCCGGAGTTATGGTCTGGGGCGCCATAGCATATCATAGACGATCTCAATTGCTACGAATTGTGGGCAATCTGAACAGCAACCGGTATATCCGTGAAGTTCTACAGCCCGAAGCTGTTCCCTTCCTTCAAAGCTTGCCAGGCGCTGTATTTCAACAGGACAATGCCCGCCCTCATACTGCTCGGATTGTTAAATCCTTCTTTGCAGCGCAGCAGGTACAGCTTCTTCCTTGGCCTGCGTGTTCCCCGGATATGTCGCCAATTGAACATGTGTGGGATGTCATTGGTCGGCGTCTTGCTCGTGATCCTCGTCCTGTTGCGTCTGCAGACGAACTTTGGGTACGCGTACAAACGATATGGAATGCTCTTCCTCAGTCAGACATTCAAACTTTGTTTGACTCCATGCCACGTCGTGTAGCAGCACTTATTGCGGCGCGTGGTGGCCACACAAAATACTGATTCTGATCTCTTGTTCTTGTTTGTTTGCTTTGAACATTTAATCATTTATTTGTACCACTACCACTCAACTGTGTATTAAATTGCATTCAATTATGACGATTCCTTCTTGGTGTTGCAATTTTCACAAACGTGAGTGTACATAACATCCATAATGAAACACTAAAAATTACATAAAACAGCAACAAATATTCACAATAAAGCACTTAACTTTCTTGCTTCATTGTCTTTTGTCCATGCATACAGTGATCTCTTTTAACTTTAAAAAAATAAAAATCAGAGAACTGTATAATTCTCGGCGATGCAAAGCAAATTGATACTCCTCTCCATGTACAGAAGATCTATTTTAACTTAGAAAAACACCACAGAATTGTACAAATTAACTTCATAGAATATGCATTACCATGCTCTCTACTATTAGGCACAATATATTTCTGAAAAAAAATGCAAGACTTTCTTTTTCATTAGCAGCCAAACTTTACAGTTAGATTATGATTTGTACAAGGGGAAGAAAGAAACTTCACACAAAGAGAAACCACAAACATGACCCTTAAATTTCAAAACCATGCATATTCCCACTATCATCAAGATAGGCAGTGATATTAAGCACATGCCACCATTATTGGTTGCCAGATAAGTACATTTTCGTAAAATTCTGGGCTGCTTGTTTTGGCAACATAGCACTTTGCCTAGTAATTCTTGTAAAGGCTAAGGACATATAATGCAACAGTACCACAATACATATAACTACATTTTCATAATGTTCTCAAAATAACATAGCAAATTAGAATTTAAGAAATCAAAAATTAAATTCTTCTAATTAAATAAAAAAACAGTACATTTTTATTATAAAAATAAATGATTTACCATTTGCTTCTCACACTCAGTCAAATCTTTTTTGACAGACAGTTCTTGAAATATCTCTTTTTGCAAAGCATATTCAAGTTTATTGTCGCCTTTCACTATGTCAAGTTTTGATTTAAGAACTTTGATCAGCTACATAGGGGTAAAAATAAGTGAAAAATAATTTTTTTTATTGCAGAATAAGTTAAAAAGTTGCAAATAATTAATGAAATGGTGAACATATACCTTATCTTTATCTTTCAGTTTCTGCAAAAGCAAAATTAGCTTATCGTATACTTCTAACTTTTTACTTTTATCTCTAAAAAGAAAAGACAGTAATATACAATACATTAAAAGTTTCGACAAAGCTAGCAAAGCTAGCAGGACGGGGAAATTTAATAAAATCAGGTTAATAAAATAAATAAAACTTATCTACTTTATTAAATGCATTTCATCTACTGAGTAGTTGACAATCTTATGAGAAATAAATGCAAGAGCCTAAACAGTGAACCTAAACAGTACAAAATAGAATAGTACTCAAATTAGGCCTCATTATGTCTTTTAATTCTATTCCAGATTTGAAATCATCACCAAACATTTTTAATATTCAAATTTGCAAATATTTCTGAAATTTTTTAATAAAAAATTCAAATTTTTTGGAAATATGGCTAAAAATATTTACTTTAAGTTGGTGTGCAAATTTTCATAGGTTAAATTCAAAATTTTGTTTGAAAATTTTATAAAAATTATTTTAAAATAAAATTTGTTTAAAAAAATCAGAAAAAGGATTTGAATTCTATTTGGATTAAACCTAAATTTCAAATTAATTAAAATGTCATCAAATATAAACCAAATTTATCTAATGCTACAGTTAAAATTTTGACTGTTTATTTAAGAAAAAACTGCTTATTAAAATTTTTTCGAAGCTTAACATTTTGGCATAGAATCCTAGTACATTCTCCTAGCTTACATTTTGCATTAATTTCAGCCCCCTCCTAGGGCCAGAAGTGGTGGCCATTTTATTGTGGAGGCACCTAATAGACGGCCGCCGTTACCTCCTATGAAGGACAGACAATTTTACACCCATGCCTTCTCCGGAATTCAAGATCGGGCCCTTCGGTATCACAGTCAGACTCCCCTAACCACTATACTGTCTATCAGCATGTCATTTTAAAAAAAATCAAATTTTGTGTTAAAATATGTTTGTTAGAAGAATACTGTAGATAAATCTAATATATATCCTAAGCCATGTTTTTCAGACATGGAAAATGCAAGTTGAAATTTGTCTATCGATCAATTAGTGCAAAAGGTATTAAAAATGGTCCCATTTTTTTTTACTCCCTGTACAACATACAGTAAGACTCTCTTAACCACTCTTAATGCTGCTCAGTTTAGTGCTGTTTCGTTTTAATGCATTTTTATTGGAATAATGGGCTTCCCTAAAAATTGCACGCAGCACTGGGCTTCCCCGAAATTGAAATTAATTCATCTGCATTACTTCTTCTCTGTAGTGTCACACAAATGTATTTTTATTATTTCAAACATTTGTTGCTGTTATTATAAATTTACATAATATAATTTTTAGTTTTTAATATGGGTGATAATAAGAAACCCTAAAATGGAGCGAGAAGAAAAAAGTATTTTGCTAGAAACTAAAACACAAGTGCTTAGAAAATTAGATAATGGTGAACATCAATGTTAAATTGGTGTTGAATTGAACTTGTCAACTTCAGCAATAACAACAATTCTCAAGAATAAAGAAAAAATAGAGTCATCAGCAACTACAATTACAAAAACCTCTGCAACTAGAAATAATCATTTATTTGTACCACTACCACTCAACTGTGTATTAAATTGCATTCAATTATGACGATTCCTTCTTGGTGTTGCAATTTTCACAAACGTGAGTGTAATTGTAAATTTTGTTTACTTAGTAATACGAGTTTTTCTCACAGAAATTAAATAAGCTTTCAATAAATATTTTCACAGAATAAAGCTGCATTATCTCAGAACATTCAACAACTTTGGATACCTAGATACTTAAATTTCGGTGCGTTTGATTTATAAAGACATTAAAAAAAGAATAAAATATGAAATTGAAACTTATATGCAATTGGAATTGCATTATTACAATTTCTTTTGCTATACTTCATGCAATATCACTAAAGCATAAAATATTGTCCTGCGGTTTTTTACGTGATTATGAGTTTACTTCCATAAAATATCCTGCACTATATATTGATAAATCCTTCAGCAGTGATATTTGAAAACTTCTGCAGCAATACTTATCTTATTTGCAAAGCTGTATCCAAATCGAGAATTCAAAATCTGTATCCAAATCGAAGTGGCAGATACTTATATAAATAATTCCTCATATCTATTACAGGACGAAATGTTGGAAACCGAAGAAAGATGCGCTTAAATCTGCATATTGTTACGTGCGTACGGGTTCGTTATATATTGAATGCACAAGTCGTAAAAAGTTAACAAAAATTTATTCTTTCCACAAGAAATAAATTAAAATGCTGAAATATTTCTTCACAAATCTTCGCACAATATCACAATATCTCAAACGTTTAGCAAAAACTCAGTTCAAAACAGATAAAATAGTTCTATCTCACAGCGAAATCGCTACAATCAATACAGCATTAAGCAGTTCGCTTTTTACAGCTACAAGTATAACAGCAACAACAACAACTAACTGACTAACTGAGATGAGGTGTTTCACCTCGGCTTTTATAAGCTTTTTAATTATCAGTAGAACAATCACGATTTTTCTAGATTTTTCTGGATGGCAACAGTAATTACGAGATATTTATTTATTAAGCATTAAATGCACGCGCTCTTTTATTTTTATTGTTTTTTTTTTTTGGCGTAGCTTTCTCTTCAAAAATCGTCTGCGTTGCTAAGGCAACATGAAGCAAATCTAATTACAATTCTAAATAAATAGCCAAATAAATGTGAAATTCGTAACATTGCCCCCTTCCCAAGGACTGCACGTCCCGGGCAGTACAATCCCTGGACAGGAAGCCAAACTTACAACTAAAGCCTCAGTGCTATAATAAACATTACTTTATAATAACAAAATAAACAATAATTCCAATAAGTTACTTTCAGCAAATTAAATTCTATCCAACGCTAAATACAATTCAAATACTATCAAATACTAAGTACAAATACTATCAAATACAAATGCTGTTAAATACAGATACTTATCAAATACTAATACTTAACAAATACAGATACTTATCAAATACTAATACTTAACAAATACAGATACTTATCAAATACTAATACTTAACAAATACAAATCAAATACTAAATACAAATAGGACCATGGTCTTATACTATGTACATTACTATTTACAATTATATACACTACGTACTATGGCCATAGTAATGAACTAACCTGTCGTAATGAACGACTTTAGGTTTAGAGTTCGATGACTTACGGATCCGAACCACGACGTCGTTCAGCCTGTTTAGGACTGTGTAAGGACCATCCCAAGGTGATTGTAGTTTCGGAGAAAGTCCTTTTCGACGAGTCGGATTCCATAACCACACCTTGTCTCCTTCGTTGAAACGATGTCCAGTAGCTCTCGTGTCGTAGCGGGTCTTCATCTTCTCCGTCGCCAAGTTGACTCGCTCTCGTGCAAAGTTGTGCATCACTTCAAACCGGGCCTGGAGGTCTTGAATGTATTCCTCAGGCGATGAAGGCGCATCCGGAGGGCGACCAAACAAAAGATCACATGGCAGACGAAGGTCACGACCGAAGAGCATCTGAGATGGGGAATAGCCGGTAGTCTCGTGGACAGCACTGCGGTAAGCCAGTAAAAATAGTGGCAACTTCTTGTCCCAGTCCTGTTGGTTTCTGGAAACCACTAATGAGAGGTTATTGAGGATGGTTCGATTAAACCTCTCTACCATACCGTCCGACTGGGGATGTAAAGGCGTCGTTTGGGTTTTGTCAATGCCGAGTAGCTTGCAGAGTTCCTTGACTACAGCCGAGGTAAAATTCCTTCCCTGATCGGAATGTAACTGAAGAGGCACTCCGAATCTGGAAATCCAGTGCTGTATCATCATCTCTGCTACTGTGACAGCCTCTTGATCAGGAATAGGATACGCTTCAGGCCACTTGGTGAAGTAATCAATGGCAACGAGGATGTATTTGTTGCCATCAGCAGTTCGTGGCAGAGGTCCTAAGATGTCAAAGGCGATACGTTCAAAAGGTGCTCCTACATTGTAACGTTGCAGCTTCCCCCGGCTGCGTTTCTTCGGTCCTTTCCGACTTACACAGGCATCGCAAGTTCGGCACCACTTTTGCACGTCATCCTTTGCATTATTCCAGTAGAAACGCTCCCGAACTCTCTGCAAGGTCTTCATTATTCCGAAGTGACCTCCTGCAGGGCTGCTATGTAGTTCTTTAAGGACGTCCGGGATTCGGGATCTTGGGAGTACCAGCTGCCATCGGAAAGTTTTTCCATCATCCGATTCGAATTTTCGGTACAAGACGCCGTTTCGAATATGGAGTGAGTCCCAGAGAGCCCAATATTGTTTTGTAGTGGGACTATAGCTCGAAATATCCTGCCAAGTAGGTTTTCTGTTTGAGGTCTCCATTAACTCAATTATGGGTTTAATATCACGGTCTTGTAGCTGGTCTTTCCTGATTTCCTTGTCAGTCCATGGATCTGGATCAGCCAATGTTGATGCTGTAATTTGCCGTGCGACTGGATTAACCAGTTGGTATTTAGCTTCGACCCTGGAACAATATCGGCAGTTTTCTGGGCAAGGTCTTCTAGACAAGGCGTCAGCGTTTCCGTGCGACTGTCCCTTGCGATGACGGATAGTGATGTCATATTCCTGGAGTCTCTGTATCCACCTGGCTATCTGACCCTCAGGATTCTTGAAATTTAAAAGCCAGGCCAATGATGCATGATCTGTGCGGAGCAGGAATTTTCTGCCGTATAGATAATGATGGAAATGTTCTACGGCTTTGACTATGGCGAGCAACTCTTTCCTGGTGACACAGTAATTCCTCTCCGGTTTAGATAGGCACTTGCTCCAGTAAGCTACTACACGTTCTTGGCCCTCTATTTCTTGGGACAGAACAGCGCCGACACTTTCATTACTCGCATCCGTGTCGAGAATAAATGGTCTGTCGAGCTGAGGATACGTCAGGATTGGAGCAGATGTTAAGGCTTCCTTCAGGTTCTTAAATGCATTCTCACATTCTTTTGTCCACACGAACTTTTGCTTGCTCTCTGTCAGCTTGTGAAGGGGTCTTGCGATGGAAGAAAAATCCTTCACGAATCTCCTATAGTAGGTGCAAAGCCCTAGAAAGCTTCTCAGCTGGTGGACATTTTCGGGACGTCTCCAGTCTTTAACTGCTGACACTTTTTCAGGATCCGTGCGCACACCTTCAGCAGAGATGACATGTCCGAGGTAAGTCACTTCCTGTCTGAATAATTTGCATTTAGCGGGACTCAACTTCAGATTGGCTTCTTTCAGTTTCTGAAGCACCTTTCTAAGATTTTCCAAATGTTCTTCGAAACTCTTCCCGACGATGATGATGTCATCCAGGTATATCAGACAGGCTTCGTATGAAAGACCTTTTAAAACAGTCTCCATTAGACGTTCGAATGTAGCCGGCGCATTACATAGTCCAAACGGCATCACCTTGAACTGCCAAAGTCCTTGTCCTGTAGTAAATGCCGTCTTTTCTCGGTCATCAGGATGTATTTCTACCTGCCAATATCCACTCTTTAAATCAAGTGTCGAGAACCACTTGCTTCCAGAAAGAGTATCCAGAATATCGTCAATTCTAGGAAGAGGGTAACTGTCTTTCTTCGTAACCTCGTTCAACCGGCGATAGTCAACGCAAAATCTGGTTGATCCGTCTTTCTTCCTCACCAGGACGATGGGAGATGCCCAGGGACTTGCTGAAGGCTCGATGACATTGCTTTCTTGCATGTCCTTTAAAAGTGCTCGTACCTCTTCCTGTTTCGCAATCGGCAGACGTCTTGGATGTTGCTTGATTGGTGGATGATCACCAGTATCGATTCTATGTTGAGTCAAACTGGTTCGACCAACGTCAGAAGACGAACGGGAGAAAACATCTTGAAGATCTTTAATAACACGCTCGGCAGCATTCTTTTCTTCATCGTTTAATTGCGCATTCTGCAGTAACTCCGATATAATGTTGTCGGAAGACACGGGTTTTGAGATGTTACTTTTTCTTTCAACGCTGGTTACTGGGGTACATTCTGCAACCACTTCACCTTTCTTAATAACCCTCGCCTTATCAGTTACATTGGCAACTCTCACCGGGATAACGGTCCCTGATAGGTCGACGAGTGCTGAGGCTATTAATACTCCTTTAGGGCTATTACATTTCTTGGGATATTCCATGACGCCGTAGCGGAAATTTCTATTTTCGGCTATGGATCCAGGAAGTAAAATTTCTGTTCTTGCCGGTATTGTGATATCGTCTTGAGCTATTATTTTGTGGATAGATTTCACTCCTTCATCATTAATTTCGAATAAAGTTATGTCTTCAGAGGCAGAATGCAGTTCGTTATTTTTAAAGTCCAAGGAAAAATTGTGTTTCCTTAAAAAGTCCAATCCGAGTATGCAAGGGTCTGTAATTTCTGCTACATAGGCCGTGTGATGGTAAGTGGCACTTCCAAACGTGATGTTAACGTTTAATTTCCCCTCTATATCGATCTTCTCCCCGGACACAGTCTGGAGGGTAACGCAGGGCGGCGTCCAGATAAGTTTACCTTCGAGTTGTTGAGCCAAATCTTTTCGAATGATGGTAACATTGGCTCCCGTGTCGATCGTCATGTTACAAGGAATTCCATTGATTTGTCCCATGATGAAAATTCCGTTATTGCCGCCACTCACTGCAGAAATCTGAAGCGCTTTAAACTGGGGCTTTTCATTATCTGGCAACCTCCGCCCCGCGAGATGGCCACGAATTAGTTTCCCTCCTTCTTGAGAGGCGCGGTTTTAACATCCGTGCCCTGGGGTGTTCTGCAGTTTCTTCGAATGTGTCCTTCAGCACCGCAGTTCCAGCACTTTACGAACGATTTCTTGTCACCAGTATTCCGTGTCAAAGCATCCACCTTTCTGGTTAATTCGTCTAGGCGAGCAGTCATTGGATCCACTGGTTCTTGTATGTGAGCAGCTCTGATTGGGTGGCGGTCTCTACGAGTGGCTTGCTGTGCTGCCTCAAATTTCATGGCGTAGACCAGAGCACTTTTTAAGTCCTTCACATCAGCCATTCGCAGTGCTTTCTGTATTTCAGGATCCCGGATGCCGTCGATGAAGTATTGCAGGGACAGGATTTCTCTTGTTTCTGTCGGGCACTCCGAAAAGGCGAGGTGGGACAGCCTTTCAACATCCGTGGCGAGCTCCTGGAGTGTTTCCGTAGACTTCTGTTGACGGGATTTTAACTGAAGCCTGCTATAATCTTTTAAACACTTCTCTCCAAAACGCAGCTCCAATGCGCCGGACAGAGCTTCGAAATCTAGCCTTTTGTTTTCGGGAAGAGTCTGAAGGATATCCGCTGCGTCTGCTCTCAGAGAAGCCGCAAGGTGACAGGCCTTAGCTTGGGAATCCCATCCATTTGCTTCCGCAACTATAGAAAATTGTGTCTTATACACTTGCCAGGAGGTCTTCCCATCATATGTCGATAGCTTCAGAGAAGGATGCGCAGGCATGGCTAGGAATTTAAAAGTATCCGAATTGCTTCCTGCCGTCGCTACGAATTTCTTTAAAGTATCAACTTCTTTGGCAACTGCGGAAACTTTGTCATCAATTTGTTGCTCCACTGCAGAAACTCTTTCTTGAATTTGTTCTTTCACAGCAGAAACTCTTTCTTGAATTTGTTCTTTCACAGCAGAAATTCTGTAATCGATTTGTTGTTCTACGGCAGAAACTCTATCTTCTATTTGTTCTTTGACAGAAGAAACTTTATTTTCAACCGCGTCTATTCTGCCTTCCATAGCCTCAAATTTATTTTCTATTATGCAAGTAATTTCCTTTTTCATTTCTACTTGACTTGCTTTAACGGCTCTCATCTCTTCCTTAACAGATTTCTCCAACTTTTCTTGAACAGAATTCATTTCATCTTTAACAGATTCTTGAACAGCCTTCATTTCATCTTTTACAGATTCTTGAACAGCCTTCATTTCATCTTTTACAGATTCTTGAACAGCCTTCATTTCATCTTTTACAGATTCCTTCATCTTTTCTTGAACAGCCTTCATTTCATCTTTTACAGATTCTTCCATCTTTTCTTGAACAGCCTTCATTTCTTCCTTAACAGATTCTTGGCCAGCTTTCATCTCCTCTTTCACGGAATCTTGGCCAGCTTTCATCTCCTCTTTCACGGAATCTTGGCCAGCTTTAATTTCTTCTTTAAATGCAGCAAAGGCTGCCATGAATTGCCTTAATTGTTCTTCCATTGCTCTAGTTAATGGCATTCAAAAATCCCACTTCTGACACCAAATATTGTTACGTGCGTACGGGTTCGTTATATATTGAATGCACAAGTCGTAAAAAGTTAACAAAAATTTATTCTTTCCACAAGAAATAAATTAAAATGCTGAAATATTTCTTCACAAATCTTCGCACAATATCACAATATCTCAAACGTTTAGCAAAAACTCAGTTCAAAACAGATAAAATAGTTCTATCTCACAGCGAAATCGCTACAATCAATACAGCATTAAGCAGTTCGCTTTTTACAGCTACAAGTATAACAGCAACAACAACAACTAACTGACTAACTGAGATGAGGTGTTTCACCTCGGCTTTTATAAGCTTTTTAATTATCAGTAGAACAATCACGATTTTTCTAGATTTTTCTGGATGGCAACAGTAATTACGAGATATTTATTTATTAAGCATTAAATGCACGCGCTCTTTTATTTTTATTGTTATTTTTTTTTTCGACGTAGCTTTCTCTTCAAAAATCGTCTGCGTTGCTAAGGCAACATGAAGCAAATCTAATTACAATTCTAAATAAATAGCCAAATAAATGTGAAATTCGTAACAATATTTTTTAAATATCCCTATTATTGCAAATAACTTGTATATCAATTGCCTTCTTTTATTCATATTGTTGCGAAAAATGCGGCGGTTGCGCCTGTATGTAAGCTTTCCGGTATAGCACTAGGGTTGCCATAAAATAGTGTATGGTAGGTTTGCCAGATTGGCGACTTTATCGCCCATTTGGCGACCAAATTGGCGATATCCCATGGTCCAATCGGGAAGCTTCTAGAATAATTTCCTGTCGAGATATTTCTCGAAACGTGTGGAACTTTAAGAAAAGCTATATAAACCCTTGCGTTTCTGAGAGCAATTAATTGTGAAGATTGTGAAGTAGTGTGATTAATTGTGAGAGTTGCGAGAATAGCAGCTTAGTGTGAGTGCTAAGCTACGCGAGAGTTTTGTGAACGGAAAGCGATCAAGATAGTGCTTTGCCGTGAAGCTACCTTTACAGTATAGCTTGACAGTGTATTGGTGATTGCTCCACCGTGTTTATTATAAGTTTAGTGTTGCCGTGAAGCTACCTTTACAGTTACAGCCTGAAGCTGTGTTGCTGATTGTTTCAGCGTATTTATTGTAGATTTTCGACGCTTTTAAAGGTAATTTTGGAACTGTGCTGTAAATAGTGATTCTTGTCAATAAATTGTGCTTTTTATTGTTCTGCATCGTGTTTTCATCGGATACTCTCAAATCCACGAACCCGTAAACGCAACAATATGGTTGGGTTAAAACATTTCAAAACTTGAACAAAAGTTGTTTTTCTTCATAAATACCACTATAGTGCTAGAAAAGACGAAATAACTGGACAATAATCAATCATCAGTTGTCACAAAAAATTCCTTTATTTATATAATCTAAATATTTTTCTGTATGTAGCAACTGCTAGAATTATCAGAAGGAAATTATTGAAACAATGTGGCTGATAAGAGAAACTTTGCTTAGATTAACGTAAATTGATAGATTTCTTTCGAAAATCTTCGAAGACAGGTGTACGAAAATAAATATTCTAATTCCTGAGTTGCAAATGGCAGAAATATTTTAAATGACTAACGGAAATCTTTTATAAACACGTTCAATTGAATTCTGAAGCAAACGAAAGTAAAAATCACAAGTGTGCTTAGCAGTTTTAAGAAATTCAGCCATAAAGAACGATCTGCTTTTTAATGATTGAAAGCCACTGAAAATGTTTTCTTTTGGTACTGTTACGAATTTCACATTTATTTGGCTATTTATTTAGAATTGTAATTAGATTTGCTTCATGTTGCCTTAGCAACGCAGACGATTTTTGAAGAGAAAGCTACGCCAAAAAAAAAATAGCAATAAAAATAAAAGAGCGCGTGCATTTAATGCTTAATAAATAAATATCTCGTAATTACTGCTGCCATCCAGAAAAATCTAGAAACATCGTGATTGTTCTACTGATAATTAAAAAGCTTATAAAAGCCGAGGTGAAACACCTCATCTCAGTTAGTGAGTTAGTTGTTGTTGTTGCTGTTATACTTGTAGCTGTAAAAAGCGAACTGCTGTTTGTTTACTTAATGCTGTATTGATTGTAGTGATTTCGCTGTGAGATAGAACTATTTTATCTGTTTTGAACTGAGTTTTTGCTAAACGTTTGAGATATTGTGATATTGTGCGAAGATTTGTGAAGAAATATTTCAGCATTTTAATTTATTTATTGTGAAAAAAATAAATTTTTGTTAACCTTTTACGACTTGTGCATTCAATATATTACGAACCCGTACGCACGTAACAGTATTTTTTAAAGAAATGTATATCAATGAGATCAATAAGTTTTAAATTGTAACCAGGGAAACAAGAAATATAAAAGTGTTACTAACAGGCACAACCATTTCCTACAAACATATATGGCACAATGACAAGTGCTATTTCACTGTGAAGACTTCAGTTAAAAGCTTCATTACTATTAAAAAAAATGAATGCTTTCAGATTTTATATTACGCCCAAACGGGCGTTTTTAGTACAAAGGGGCAATTTGAGAAGAAGGACTAATAATTTCGTTTTGTCATTTTGCGTTGGTTAACTATAAATGTCTGTTCACTTTTCAAATTGCTGCCACCAAATATTAGAGCCCTGTATTATATTTAAAGGAATTAAATGATGACGAATCTGCATAAATGTATGCATGTTTCTCGCATAATACAAAAGCATGAATCACACATGTTCACGCATGAATCATGCAGTTTCTATTGGAAGCCCAGAATAACTGTTTAATGTTGCTGCGAAACCGTGTGGACAATTTCCGGAATATCGACTTGAAGACGGTGATTAAAATCAAATTCGAAGTGGTGTCTAAAGTTGATTTTTATGCATTAGAAAATCTTTGATTACCAGCAGTGAGAATCAAGATGAGTTTTTTTTTAATCCGAAAGGGCAATTTACCCTGAAGAATTGTTAATTTCGTTTTGGCATTTTGCGTTGATTCACTATAAATGTCCGATTCACTTTTCAAACTGTTACCACCAAACATTATCGCCCTGTATTATATTTAAAGAAATTAAATAATGAAGAATCTGCATAAATGTATGTATGTTTCTCGCATTGTGATAAAACAACGGTACCTAGAGCCATCCAATTCTGAATAACGTACGTTCCACCCAAATATGGGCATATGGAAGCCCAAAATTTGAAATTAGTTTTATTACGTATTTCATATTTTAGAAAACTTTAACGTATTTTTGACTAACAAACTCAAAGATTTTAAAGCGAGCATTGACAACACTGTACAGGAAAAAAAAAAAAATCTCCAGCGCGCGAGACTGTGTATCGGAAATTCTAAAGATATGCTCATTTAAAAATTATTTTGCTATGTTACTGTAGAACTGAATTTTATGATTTCAGTGCGAAGAATATTATATTTAATAAATAAAGGTAACACACAAAAAGTTTTAAAAACGCCCCGTTGGGCGTTATGTAAAATTTGTAAGCTTTCACATTTTTTTTAACTTGTTGTGTGTTATCTTTATTCAGTAAATATCATGTTCTTCGCACTTAAACCATTCAATTCAGCTTAACAGCAATATCGCAAAACATCTGAAAGAGCATATCTTTAAAATTTCTAACACACAGTCTCGCGCGCTGCAGATATCCCCCCCTCCCCGTAGTGTTGCCATTGCTCTCTTTGAAATCGTTGAGTTTGTTAATCAAAAACTCATAAATGCTTTTCGGGTGGAGACGTACGTTATTCAAAATTTGGTGGTTCTAGATACCGTTGTTTTATCACAATACGAGAAACATACATGCATTTATGCAGATTCTTCATCGTTTAATTCCTTTAAATGTAATACAGGGCTTTAATATTAGGCGGCAAGAATTTGAAAAGTGAACCGACATTTATAGTGAACCAACGCAAAATGACAAAATGAAATTAATATTTCTGGGCAAACTGTCCCTTTGGGCTTAAAAAAAAGTTAACAAAGACCTCTTTCAAAAACTTCATTGCTGCTAAAAGATGTTTAGGATGAGAAAAAGATGTTTCTCAAAATATGTTAGTTGGCTGTAAAACATGTGTTTACTCATTGTCCAAGAACAGAGCCATAGCTAGGGTTTTCAGCGCCCGGGACAACTGAAGATTCTGGGCCTCTTTCTGTGTCAAGAATAGGAAACATTTCATTCTGAAATTTCGTGACATCAATTTGGGGCCCCCTGGATGCTGCGCCTGGGGACAGATATCCACGTTGCCCCACCCTAGCTACGCCACTGCCCAAGAAACAAAACAAACCTTCCAAGTCATTAAGAAAAAGCTTTACCGTTGAAGGTTATTAGTAGAATCACAAAATAGAATTTTAAGCTTACTATATACGAATATGTGCGTACTATTTGTAACATATTACTTCATCACTGTTAAAAGTCCCCCCCTTTTTATTATCTTATCAGCTCAAATGAGCGTTAGCCCAGAAGGGCTATTTGTCTCGAATCGACATTTTGCAAATGGCGAATCACTTTTTAAATTGTTGCCGCCAGATATTATCGCCCAGTATGATATTTATAGAAATTAAATAATGAAGAATTTGCTTGAATGTATGTATGTTTCTCGCACTGTGGAAAAAACGACGGTATCTAAAGCCATCAAATTTTAAATAACGTAATCCTCCTGCGAATATGGGCATCTGGAAGCCCAAATTTGAAATTTGGAATATGTTTTATTACTGATTTCATATTTCGTAAATCTTAAACGAATTTTTTATTAACAAACTCAACGATTTCAGAGAGAGCAATCGCAACACTGTAC
>KK112342.1:140163-154736 GCA_000611955.2 Stegodyphus mimosarum
TAAAGATATGTTTTTAAATATTTTGTGATACTGCTGGTGAATTGAATTTTATGTGGTTTAAGTGCGAAGAACTTGATAATTAATAGCTAAACGTAACACACAAAACGTTAAAAAAAAAGTCCAAGCGTAATATAAAATCTGAAAGTTTTCAGATTTTTAATAACTAATAATTTTAGATTTTTAATAAATAATTAAATTTTCAGATAAAAAAAATCTGGATGTTTTCATATTTTTTATTTGCGTTTTACTTCCCTGTACGAAGTAAAGGAATTCGAAAATTCCAGATATCAATAATTCAAAGAAAATATCGATTTTGACCGCTATCAAATGCAATTTAACAACGTTTTTGAGTGACATCCGTATGTAAGGACAGAATAAAGGACTCTTTTTGCCCAAACGAATTATAAAACTGATTTTAAATGGATTCAGAAGAGATTTTTTTCTTGTCGTCTCTACGTACGTACATCTCGCATAACACAAAAACGAGTAGCCTCAGAACTCTGAAATTTTGTATATAAGACCGCCATAACATGTAGTTGTGCACCTCTTATTTTGGTTTTAATCGGCTGCAGCAAAAGTATACAAATATAGAGATATACCCAATCTGTTACTCGGCTTCGTGAGCTCAGCTATTTTTATTCTTATACGTTGGTAAATTGTGCATTTTTTGCTTTAAAAATCATTGAATTATGTTATTCTTATCTTTCGGTTAAAGTTTTTATCCCTTTAGTTAATCTGCATGCAATAGTTGTAGAATTATCAACAATTTAAAAGCTGTTTAAGTGCTGCTAAACCTAATTTGTTTTACCATAGCAGCCGTATTTGTTTACAATTGAAACTTAGCAGAATAGTGAATCAAGTCTGCACCTTCTGTGTCTTTTTGCCGAGTAGAACCAAAAGGAAATTTTTAGCTTTGTGCATCGAAAAAACTGCCTTCTTGCTTGTTTTTGTGTAGAAACTGTAATTTTAATTGTAAAAGTTGTTTTTTTAATTGTTTTAACTGCATTTGATGTTTCATGTTTTTCTATAACTTTCACTTTTTAAGGAAGATATTTTGGGTTTTTATGCATTTTTGCCTTGCCGCGAAGTGAGAATTGAATTAATTGAATGAGTGAACATTTAATACACTATTCGATACATTCGGGGAATGAAGTGAGAATTGAATTAATTGTATATCTCTAATGAAATTTGAGGAAATAAGTTTAAACGAAATGCGGGATTAAGTAATTTTCTTTAGATACTATGAGCAAAGTTGTTTTGTAAAACTTAGGCTAAAGATCTTGCATTTATTTAAATGTAATGTATGTGCATAAATGTGAGTATAAGTTAGATAATTTTTTGAAAATATCTGCTATTATATCAAATCGGAACAGAAACACGCCAATGTAAAATTTATAATTAAGTCAAAAAAGCAATCCTAGATTACATTAACTTTCGAATAGAACAGTCGATTTCAAGGGCCTGTCAAATAAAAGTTCCCCTTTTTTAGCTGCAGAAGAAAAAATTGACATATATATTCAAAAGTATGCCAAACTACGGTTTTTTTTGGGGGGGGGCGGGAGACCTAACCTTCAAAAATAGTATGCAGATGAAGAAAAGTCAATGAATGCTAGAATGCTACAGTTTCTTCTTCATGATTTAACAACAAAGGCACAGAGGGAAAAAATGCAGAGTATTTTATGGATTATTTTAAAATAAATAAATAAGTATTATTAACTTATTAAACGTTATAAATACATACAACAATAACATCTTCTCTTCTACATTAAACCTATTTTTTTCACGCACATTTTTTTAAGGCTGCTTTTTCAATATGGTTAAGTCGCTGTTACTAGCACCTGACTGAAACAAGGATCAGGAAAAACTCGCGCACGAAAATTAGTTAAATGTTTCCCTGCATAAAAAAGGATGCCTCCTCTAGTAAGCATCACGACGATCCGGCAGTAAAAATTTTAAGTTTGTAGAATTCTGTCGGTTCTGTGAATAAGTGGAATAAGTGGCGCTACCTGTTGACGGAGCGAATAGATAATTCTGTTATGCTGGTACTTAATTAGGAGAGCAAAACACAAGACGAGATAACGTATTTCAGGTCTGAGAATCAACAACTCTGAAGTTTCAGAGTCTGATTTCATGCTTCCAGAATTGAGAGAAGTAATTTTAGTCATCAATTCTGAAATAATTGAAGTATTTTAAAGTTAAGGTTTTGAAATAGCTTCGCCGATTTTCATTGATAAGATGATTTAGAAGTCCTTCATTAGTACTTTTGCATTCGTCCACAAACATGATGATTTCTTTAACGTGCAAGGAATTTTGTATAATATGAACGAAAGAAAACGTAGCTTTGCAGGAAAATTAAGAATACAGGGACATTGAGGTAAATGGATTTCTCGCTGTATTATAAAGATATCTCCAAGTGAGCGATGATTTTGGCAACTAATTTTTGTCGCCAAATTTGGCTAGAAATCGCCAAGTGGTTGACAAATTTCGCCAAACTTGGTGATGACCATGTGGTGACATTTTGGACCACTCCCTGTATAACTGTAATTGAATAACTGTAGTTGATACCTATATGTAGCTGTACACGTATCCAGTCTTTACATGTAATATTAACCCGCTTTTCACTAATTTCGAGAACTGGAAAGTACTGCGAGTTCCTCGGCGGCTGGGAAAAAAGTATATAAGACGCCTCAGGCCATAAATCTAGGATAGGCAGTAAAAGCAGAGCCTGCTAAAGGCTGGCCATACCATCCAGTTCAAAGTTCCAAATCAGTTCTCAGTTTTAAGTTCAGAGTTGGCTTCGAAGTAGTGAGATTGGTTCGCTCTTTAGATGCCCTTTGCATTAATTTGTTCTGTAGTTTGAAGTATTGATTGTGCTCTATGATATTGAGAAGAGCTATACGAGTACTTGTGTGGAAAGTTCCAGAACTGTATAGTGTTTCTTTTGGGAAAATAAATTTTATCAAGCTGTCATCGGTACTGTGTGCATTGAATCCATTACCAACTCGTAGGTAGGCAGCAATTTTTGGAGTCAGATGTGATAAAAAGTGCTACAGTGCAGTGTTTTGTATACCCAGTACAATATTTTTAATCATTTCCTCGGCATAATTACTTTTATAAATATTTTGGAATCTTCTATTTTCTTTACAATGACTTAAGTCGATTGAACACTCTCCAAAACAATCACCTATGCTTCCATATGACTTTTGTTTTCTGGGAAGATGGTCATTTCAGAGAGATGACGCGTTTATTTTTGTTCTCAGGATTTATCAGCCTCCTTAAAAAATGTTCGACATGAGAGGGTTCACTAAGGTTTTTTTTGTTTTTAGTCCAAAGGGGCTTTGTCCCTGAAGGGCTATTGTTTTCGTTTTGCGATTTTGCTTTGAATCACTCTGAATGTCCGTTCCACTTTTCAAATTGTTGCCACCAAATATTTTCACCCTGTATTATATTTGAAGAAATTAAATAATGAAGAATCTGCATAAATGTATGTATGTTTCTCGCATTGTGATAAAACCTAGAGCCATCGAATTTTGAATGACGTAATCCTACTGCGAAGATGGGCATCTGGAAGCTCAAATTTGAAATTTGGAATTTGTTTTATTATCGATTTCATATTTTGTAAAACTTTAACGAATTTTTGATTAACAAACTCAAGGATTTCAAAGCGAACAAAGGCAACGTTGCGCAGAAAAAATATTTTTTTCTTCAGCGCATGAGACTGTGTATCAGAAATTCTAAAGATATGCTCAATTTAAAATTATTTTGCGGTATTGCTCTTGAACTGAATTTTATGGTTTAACTGCGAAGAACATGATATTTAATAAATAAAGGTAACACACAAAATGTTAAAAAAACGCTCCTTTGAACGTAATTTAAAATCTGAAAACTTTCAGTTTTTTTTTAAACTTTTTTTTTAGTCCAAAGGGACAATTTGTCCAGATGGACTATTAATTTCGTTTTGGCATTTTGTGTTGATTCACTAAAGGCGCTGTTTCACTTTTTAAATTGTTGCTACCAAATATTATCGCCCTGTATTATATTTTAAAAAAATGAATAATGAAGAGTCTACATAAATGTAGGTATGTTTCTTGCACTGTGATAAAGCAACGGTACCTAGAGTCTGCTATATTTTAATCTATTATACTTTTTATAATTTAACTAATTTTTTAATTTTATATTTTAAAGCTAATAGAAGTGTTGTAAGAGACAAAATATTTATTTTTTAGCAATGTCAACTTTTTAAAAAATTAATTTTGGACAAATAACGAAATCTAACTTTTAATGCGGTCTCCGATTTCTATACATATATTTGGGAATTTTATAGCCGTTATGAAAAAATAAAATTATAAGAAGTTTGACTATCGTACGCAAAAAATTAACTGGATTATTTATTTTCAAAATTTGCAATTTTGATGCAATTTTCAACTCGGATCGCTGAATAAAGTTAGAATAATTCCAGGAAATAAGTTTAAATGAAGTGCTGAAAAAAATTTGCATAATTTTGTAAGCAGCAGAAGGAAGGTATGTGGTACCCAGATCATATTTTTCATGTGTTTATTATCGTGCTAAATATTATGGACATGTTAATGTTATGTACATGTTAGATTTAATGAATTCCTTGGTTTTACATTACGAACTTATATACAAAGTATTCCTTTAAGTAATCATTTGGAATCCAGGAATGAATTTATACATTTTACATTAATTCGTATGGAGGAAATTGTTTTCAGTTTACGAATATTTCAGATAATAAACTACCTTCAGGAACGAATTAAGTTCATAAACCAAACTTTTACTGAAAGCTTCAGAAGAAACAGACCGCCTATAAAGAATTGTTCTTAAAATAACCACTAGATGTCACTACCATGCCTTTCCAGCAGCTTACATCTTTCTCGAAGAACTTCAAATACATTACTTAAAACGAGCAAAAGTACTTCGGTAAACGGAATAATTAAACATGAAGATGTAAAAAATAGAAGTGAAATAGCTATTAAAATTTCTTAGGAGCAAACAATTTCAAATCTGCCATATATGTGTAGAACTGTTTTGAGACGTCAAATTTAATTTACACATTTAAATTAGGAATCTAACCATCAAAATAATGGGAAAAATAAAACCTTATTTTCTAGTATTGTTCTTTCAATTATTGGCATTAAACATCGATTTGACTGCTGCAAAATTTTTTGACTTCCTTGTACGAAGTAAAAAGGAAGTATTGTGATTGCGAAAAATTGCGGGTACCATATTTCGACGAAAATGTCTATTTTGACCGCTATCGAATGCAATTTAAAGATTTTTTTGAGTGATACCCATACATAAGGACAGAAAAAGGACTCTTTTCTACCCAAATTGATACTCCTATAATAACTGATTTAACCCTCATCAAATTGATTTAAAATGGATTCTGATAAGATTTTTTCGTGGCGTCTGTGCATACGTATGTATGTATTTCGCATAACTCAAAAACGAATAAACTTAGAACGTTGAAATTTTATATAGAATACAGGGCAGCTATAACATGTAGATGTGCACCTCGCATTTTGGTTGCAATCAGCCTCACCAAAAGTATATAAATATATGTATATATACTGTTACTTCATTCTGTTACTCGGCTCAGTGAGCTCAGTATTTTTGTTCTTATAAGTTTGTAAATTGTACGTTTTTTGCTTGAAAAATGATTGAATTATGTTGTTCTTATCTTTCGGTTAAGATTTTTATGCAATAATTGCGGAATTATCAACAATTTAAAAGTTTTTTAAGTGCGGCTAAGTCTAATTTTTGGTTATGATAGCGGCCATAATTGTTTACATTTGAAACTTAGCAGAATAGTGGATTTGTTGTCAATCTAGAGAAACTAAGCTGCGCAACAACAAAGTAACGTCTTCTTTTATTACTGCGAATTAAATTATGCTTGATTCATTCTGGAATTATTATTTATTAGCTGGTTTTTGAGTACAAATTGTAAAAATTGTTTTAACTGTACTTGGTGTTTTATGTTTTTCTATATCTTTCAATTTTTAATGAAAATGTTTTGAATTTTTATGTATTTTTGCCTTATCGCGAAGTGAGAACAGAATTAATTAGTAGCGCATGCACATTAGGTAAGCGGCGCTGAATCGTCTGTGAAAAACTGTTTCTTTTTTATTTGTTTACTTTCTTTTATACATGGTTTCAGATTTATTATAGTATTTGAATAGAACTTGCGGTAATTCTTCAGATGCTATAATTTTTGTTCACTCTGAGTTATAAAATGAATGAGATGTAACGCTGCTAAGTAAACCTAGAGCCGAAGTGTTGCTATGGTAAATAAAAATAATGAACTTTAAAGAATGGATTTATTCTGTTGTGGTTTATGCGCTATTGACGAGCAGATTTAATTCAAAATTTGTTAACTGCTAATTCAATATATTTAAATGAAATGCAGGAAAATTGCGTATAATTTAATATTCTGTAGAAGGAAGTCATGTGGTGTACACATCAGATTTTTTTTTTAATCTTCACTGTCTCTATTACTAAATAAGAAGAATCTCTATGTATGTATGCACGTTCCTCGTATTGTGCGGAAACGCCGGCACCAAGACCCCCACGTAGTCGTCTACACGAACACGGACACCTCAAAGTCCGAATTCTGAATTTCAAATTTATTAGCCCAAAAGGGATGTTTAGTCCCGAATAGCATATAGTCTCGAAACGACATTTGGTGTTGAATCCTTATAAATCACCCGACAAAGCGGGCTATAGACTTTGCAATACCTGACTAAGCAGGTTTTGGACTTAGTGATCTGTATTGTATGTGTTCATCTTCAAATCGGTATAGTTCCAAGTGTAAAATTACAGCATACTCCATATATTACAAGAAATATGTGTTCTTCAACTGGAAATTATATTTTCATCGTAATTTTACTGACTGAGATCCCTCTGCAACAGCTCAAGCTCGAGATTAAATCTTTTGCTTTCAGTTAAAGACTCTTTTAGTCACTAGCGGCGGCACTCATCCATGGATTCGTCTTTTCGGCGTTAGCACTCTTAAACATTTAAATAACACCAGCGCTCTCGGGCAAAAATTTCAAATATTGGTAAAGGCATGTGTTAAATGCTAAATGCCTATTGTATCCTGATGACCAATGACCAAACTGTTGCCAATTGGAAAAATAATATAAGTTGATTATCTTTCCCTTTTAATCAGCAAAACTCGACTATATGAAAGCGTATTTTGTCATTGCCTAAAATGAAATACTTTTTTCTTCCATGGCCCAACTTGCTGCCATTCGGCAAAGCGTATAAATTTAGTCTATTACTGATTAACATACCAAGCGATTTAAAAGCTATGCACGGAGTTCTTAAGAGTATTTTTCTACTCTTTAATCTGACTGATTTAAATAAAAATGCTTTTAAATTGCGAAATATGTAGTTAAAAATAGGGAATGTTTTTATGAAATTACGGTAGCTCATTAAAACCATGATATATATATTTTTATATAATTACTATTTTAAGCAGTTAGCCACTTAAGCATTAATAATTATGGCTTTTATTTAAATGCGTAGTTTTCATTAGTAATACAGAAACATTAATTTTTTTGGACATTTTAATATTTTTAACTTATTGATTGCAAAATAGCATGTAACGTTTACTCCCAAAATAAGAAAGGTTGAAATGTAAAAAATCTAAAACAAATAGTTAGTCCAAAGAGGCAGTTTCCCCAGAAGGACTACTAATTTCGTTTTGGCATTTTGCGTTGATTCACTAAAGCGTTGTTTCGCTCTTCAAATAGTTGCCACCAAATATTATTGCCCTGCATCATATTTAAAAAAATTAAATAATGAAGAATCTGCATAAATGTGTGTATGTTTCTCCCAAACAACGGTATCCTAGAGTCATCAAATTTTGAATATTGAACGTTTCTACCCGAGTATGGGCATCTGGAAGCCCAAATTTCAAATTTGGAATTTGTTTTATTATCGATTTCATATTTTGTAAAACTTTAACAAATTTTTGATTAACAAACTCAAGGATTTCAAAGCGAGCAGTGGCAACGTTGTACAGAAGAAACATTTTCATCTCCAGCCCGCGAGACTGTGTATCGCAAATTCTAAAGATACGCTCATTTTAAAACTATTTTGCAATATTGCTCTTGAACTGAATTTTATGGTTTAAGTGCGAAGAACATGATATTTAATAAATAAAGGTAACACACAAAATGTTAAAAAAAGGCCTCTTTGAACGTAATTTAAAATCTGAAACCTTTCAGATTTATTTTTTGTTTACCCTTTAGTTTTTTAAAGAATTTCGCGGCAAGTTTTTTTAATTTCGTAATAAGAATATAACAATTTTTATCAGGATTATGATAGTATCATAAATTTTATTTTCATAATCATGTAAGCCGAATATAAATTATTTAAAATAGAATAATAAACAGAACTCCTCTGTATTCGTAATTCTGTATGCAAAAATGAAAACAGGAATACTTAAAAAAAATCTTTATTCACAATTTTTCTTTGTCTTAAATAAATTGGGCACAGAACGAAATAAAAACAAAATCGACAGAAGTCTTTGCTTTTTTACAGAGCATTCATTCTTAATATTGAAACTGTAGCCATTGTTTACAAAGTGCAGCCATAGACAATATCCAAATAAAGCGAATAAAAAAGTGTGCTTCCAAAAAAAAAGTTCATCTGCTTTAAAAAATTCACTTTAACGCTTGTGGTTATGGGAGAAAAATAAATAAAAAGTATATAATTTGGTAGATATAGGTTTATATTATAGTAAACTGATAACGTTAGGAATTTATACGTTAAAAAAAAAACACCATCAAATTCTTTTATAAGTCACAAAATTTTACAATTTTTTTCCCATTTCCAAACAAGTATGATTAAAAAATACGAAACAAAGGTATTTTAAAGACAAAATTCAACAAAGAAATAGAAGATTTGGCAGTTAATCACTTTAAAAAAAATTAAAATGTAAATGTTATAACATTAGAGTTTGATTGAACCATTTACGATATTTAAATGTTTCAAAAGCAAATTAAATTTATGGCACATTATAATGCGATTTATACAAAATGTATAGCATGAATAATTTAAAATTACTTTTACTATTTTGAAAAACACTATGCGCTAAAATTATAGAAATTGAAATAGTAACTTTCAAGAGATTCATATATTTCACAACCGCAGATTAAAAATTTGGCAACAAATTTACAGCATAACACTTATATGAGATAACAATATAATAAAGTTTTCTTTTCGTTTCCTTAGATCATAAAAAACTTTAAATTCTTGTTACCTTTAACTATACACGGATTTGTACACAACGCACGAGGAATTTTAGAAATTTCGCCAACAAACCCTTTCAGGAATTGCGATGAAACAACGTATGTGATAAGCATCTTTCAACTGAATGCTAAAAATGAAATATTAACAAATGTATTTCATAATTCCATTTCCCTTTATTTTTACTCGGGAGGGGACCCACAAGGGAAAAAAAACAGAGAGACTGCTCGCATGAAAATGAACACCGATGGGAAGAAATGAATTTACGGATGCGTCAAAGTGATTGTACACTCCGAGGTTACAACTATGTACAACTGAAAGTCGTATCACACTCGTATGATTGAGCAATAAAGATCCTATGTACAATATATTTACAATGGGACAATGGCACGGAACTGGTGTCACCTAACTTCTGATTAAGAAAAAAAAAAACTAAAGTTGATTGAATGCCGGGCTAAACCGTGTATCACAGCTATTATCAAACTGATTCCATAAGCAATTAAATCAAATTAAGAAATATTTCAGATTTCAAATAAAGATAAAAATGATAAGCAAAATTTTTAGGCACTTTAAATGATAAAAAATACCTTAATTCTTTTTTTTTTTACTACAAACTACGGAAACCTCGATTTATCATATTTAAACTTTTTTCTTTTACAAATATAGAAGCATTAAAAAGAGGACATCTCGAAGCCAGAATTTTGAACTTCGAATTTTTTTTAAAAATGTATTTAATGTTTTGTACGTATTTAATGAATTTTTGATTAACAAACCCAGCGATTAAAAAGCGAGCAATGGCAACACTGTTCGAAATAAAACGTTTTTAATTACAGTGTGCTCGACTGTTACCAATCAGCAAAATATAAAATCTTTATCTCTCAGTTTCCAAAAACAAACACGGCTATTAAGAAGCATTATGCCCAAAATAAAATATCTTCCATGCGCTATCGTGTTGCCATTCAGTAAAGGGTAGGATATATATAATATTCAAATTTAATCTGTCATTAACAAAACAAGCGATTTAAAAGCAATGAAATCAGTTAAGAATACTTTTAAAACTGATTCATTAAAATAAAAATGCATTTAAATCAGGAAATGTCTAATTAGAATTATTAACTATTTTTATGGAATGACACATTAAAATCATTATATATATATTCTCCTTATGATAACTATTTTAGGTCGCTCGCGGCAAGTTATTTCAAATAAGAGATGATAAATCAAGGACCCATAGATGCATTTTTTAAAATAAAAAAACATATATTTAAATTCCACGGGAGAAAAGCTCATAAGCCCTGCTCAAACATATGCTTTTAGCATGCATAAAATGGGCGAGTAAATGAAAACAAAAAATACGAAAATTTTGCAAAAAATTGTTTTGAAGTCATGTATTTATCTTGCACTGCTTGAGCAAACATCAGGGAAAAGGTAGTGAATGTTAGTGTGCAAAGCTACAAGCTATTTTACAGTATATGTATATATGTATGTATATATATATGTATATAGATATTTATGTATATATATCGGTGGCACCTTAAACAACTATTGCTTCAACAATGTCAAAATATAACCCATCTTTAAAAAATAGTAGTCGTAATAAGTAGTGCATATATTGGCAACAAGAAGTTTCTTTTTTGGCACAAAAATAGAACTATCTCGTGCTTACAGAAGCAATCCGTACAAACATCATATTTGTCCATACATTTATAAATTATAACATTAGTCATCCTGAAAATGCTGTAGGATATTTTCACACATTCCACAAAGAAAATTTCATTGCATTATATACCATCCTAAAATATTTTTTTAAAATATATTTGGTGAGCATAATATTTTAGAAAATGTAAATTTTGCCGAATTATTTGCTTATGATTAATAATGAATGGAATAGCTAAAGATTCGTTTAATAATTACGTAATTAAATTAGTTAATTAAAATATAATTTAACTGACGATCTTATAACAAAAGATAATAATAATAATAATTATATAATGTAGGTAATGTTAAGAAACTAGAGTTTGTGAAATGATTAATTTTAATTTATAAATTTGATTTACCGAGTATATTATTCTTCAACATGTGTGGATTGAGTATGATGAAATATTTAAGTGTGTTAAAACTGCTTTGTGAATGCTTAAGTTTTTAAAAAAATTATCTAAATGAATACATCTTTTATTATTATTTTTTAATATCATGTTGCAATGATTGTCAAATTTGGAGATTTTCACAACATTAATATAAATAAATAATAATAAAAACTAACTTTTATATATATGATATTTCAAGTTTATTATCTGCAAATTAAAACAATAAAAATTTACTCTATGACATATGATTTAGAATTGAAAATCATAATCACAATTTAAAGCTGCAGTTCGAGAAGCTAAAAATGAGGGAATACTTCATTAATAAAGAAATGTTCGTAAATGTTTAATAAAATGTAATAAAATATTATTGTTTCTTAAATAAATGTTAGGAAAAAGTTATGCTCACAAATTATTTTCCTTGTGTTATTCAAGTTAAGGAATATTTATAAATAAATCTAAAATTTTGGGGGTATATAGCACAGTGCAGTTTTATAAAATTCTTTATAAAAATGCAGTTGACATTAAAAATCATCCGAGAATATTTTATCTCGTCACTGTTAAAAATTAAATCCTTCTCAAATTTTGGAACAATTTATATGAATTTTGGACTGTAAATACTTCTCAGGATGACTATTTATTTATTATTTTTGTTTGATTCCAATATGGATAACTATATATATTATGTGCTGCTTTTCAATACATTCTAATAATGATTTATATATTTTAACAGCAAATCTGTGCTCGGATTTCTGACAACAATGATACCAGTATAACACCAGTATAAGCAGATGCAATTGCGAACTGATAACAACCATAATATATCTATTCAATAAACATCACAACCATCGGTAGCCATCTTGTAGACAGATGTTTACGGATGGCAAAGAAGACAAAAGACAAGCAATCAACCATCAAAACAAGTATCGTTTGCGATATAAAAACTCTTCCAAAACTAGACGTTCTATATAAGTTGCACAACGAATGTTTTCCCACAATGCAATGGCGTTTGTTAATGGATCACAGGTTGGAGTTAAGCGTATGTTTGATATTCAACACATAATATTTAAATCTCTACTTTTCAATAATGAAAAATCTCTCTGTATGTATGTTTGTTTGCCTGCTGTTCTTTTCTTGGGATTTTAGAAATCATAGCGAATTCGATTAATTATCGATTTAATTAAAAATGTACATAATTTAACTTAAATATAAGTTTGATAATTGATTTTTCAAAAGTTTGCTTAAGTTAGGAAAATTTTTAAATGACATATTTTATTTATGTATTTATTAATTTCAAATCCTTTTCGATTAATTTGTGTGTCAGCAAATACTATATGATGCTATATTTGTAAAATCAGAAAAAGACACAAATTTAAAATAAAAAAAAATCCTTTCGTTTCTTTCCACATGGAATGAAATATAATAAAAAATATTTTAATTAAATATGCAAAAACAATGCAAACGCTTTCGACCATATGCTTAACTTCAAACAGGTGACCATCTGTACGCTCATCATTTCACCTCTGCCATTTCTTATCACCATTTTAGAAATAAATATTTTCAATATTTAATATATATATTTATATATCACGTTGCACGACATTTTGTTGAAGTCGTCGCTTTCAGCTGTCTTACGAAAAATAGTACGTCTTTTTCAATCTGGCTCTCGTTTTCTTATTTGTTCAAAAATAGAATTGTTCTTCACTCGGCCAGTCACGGTCAGAGTTATGCATCTTGATATCTGAAAAACGGGAAGAAAAAAGAGGAATTATATTAAAGCAGTTTTATGCTTGAATCTTATTTAAGAAAAAAATTTCATAAAAAGTGTTAATAACATGTAATTTAGGGTACAAAATAATATTTTGTACGCAAAAAGTGTTAGGGAATAATTAAAATGCAGTTAGATGAGCAACAGAACATCCACGTATAAAATGCGCCAGCTGTTAGAATCAACATAAATAATTCTCAGAGTGTTGCCATTGGGGAAAGCTAAGATTTTAAATATATCTATAAAATTTATTCAACCAATAACTGCCTAACATAGAACGATTTAAAGTAAAGATAAATATTTTCCATTTTAAATTTTCATTTTATGTATTAACTAGCTTTCTAAAATAATAATTTCAAAAAGAGGAAAAATATATAATGATTTTAATGAGCCCGGCTAGTGTAATTTCATTAAAGCATTTCATGTATTTTATATTTCTAAGTATGTCTATAATAGACATCTCATAATTTAGATGCATCATTATTTAAATCAATCGGATTAAAAAGTAAGAAAAAAAGTATTCTTAAGAACTGCGTTTATTACTTTTAAATCGCTTACTTTGTTACTCAATAACACATAAATGAGAGTTAACTGATTGAACGGAAGTTAGCTGAGAATCTTAACTGAATGGCTACACTCTGGAGCGTAAAAGATAAATATTTTTCATTTCAAGCAGTGGCAATACATTGTTTTTAAATAGTCGAGTTTAATGATTAAAACTGAAAAATAACTATCTTATATTTTGTAGAATGGCAACAGTCTGGCGTGCCGGAAATAAAAATGTTTTATTTCTCACAGTGTTGCCACTGCTCGCTTCTAAATTGCTGAGTTTATTAATGAAGAAATCATTAAATTAGTACAAAAAAATCTGATGTGGACATCACATAACTTCCTTGCACTGTCTATTAAATCATACACATTTTTTGTTGCAACAATAAACTTATATTAAATATTGTTAGGCATTTACAACAATTAACAGGAAATATTGTTAGTTATTTATTGTTAGACTAACTACAGATATAACCTGTTATTATGTATGTAGTTAGATTTCGTTATTTATCAAAAATAATTTTTTTTAACCTTGACATTGCCAAAACACGAATATTTTCGTCATTTAACACACTTCCACAAGGAGACACATTCCACTGCCCTCAGAGATCACGTAATTGATGCATAACTAATGTTAACAAGCAACGCAGATGACCTCAGAGATCACGTGACATATGCATAGCTAATGCAAACAAACAAGGCTATTCTTCCCTTTCTTCTCTTGCAGAATATGAATCTCACTTAAGTATATGACAACTGCCAATGACTGCGAAAATAAAATCCAGGCGAGTACTTTTAAACTAGGTAACGGAATATTATATACATATAATACACACACACACACGTTTGGTACTACAGACTGCAGACAGGAAAAAAAAAAAAAAAAAAAAAAAAAACCA
>KK112342.1:154832-191751 GCA_000611955.2 Stegodyphus mimosarum
AAAAAAAAAAAAAAAACACTTTTGAATCCATTTTGCAGTTTGTTAAAAAAAAAATCCTTTATTCTGTTTGTAAGTACGAAAGCATTGGGGGGATCGTCCAAATAGATTCGGGAACGGTCAAAATGGATATTTCTGCTGAAATATAATACCGGAAAATTTTCGCTATTAAGATATTTCTTTTACTTTGTACAAAAAAATAAAAATGAAATAAATAAACAAAAGTAAATTCGAAATTCAAAATTTGGGCTTCGAGGTACACATGTTCGATCAAAATTAGGTGGCTCTATGCTCTATGTGTTTTTCGACACTGCGAGCCAATATTTATGTACGAGCATACGTATATATTCTTCATTATTTATTAGTCTAGATAAAGTTGCAAGATTTCTTTTTAATCCGATTTTTCTTTAATTAGATTTTTTACTTATATAATAACTTAACACGATTTAAAATGCATTTAAATTATCATATATTAAGGTACTGGTCATCATGGAATCTTGTTTTGAATAACAAAACTATTCCAAGCATATGTAAAAAGATTTTTTAACAAAAACAGGCATAAATCTTTCTGAAATTTCTCGACTTCGATAAAGAAGTACGATAAAAGCTCTCATTACGAGAAGTATCGCTTGCTTCCATTGCATAGCCATCGCGTCTAGAAAGGGGAACGAAGCATTCGAAGTCGTAACATCTGAGGGGGTGAAAAACGAGTGGGGGAGTTAGAAAGGGAAGAGGTACTTTCCGAAAGCGACTGGAAAACTTATTTTAGCTCACAAGTCGTAGTCTATTGTTGACAAGAATTTAGCTCTATTTTTGTACGAAGTTTTTTTTTTTCTATATGCATATGTCTCTTTAAGCATGCCTAGGTTGGTCTGGTTTCGGATTGCTATTGTTTAATTCCCCCCTTTTCATATCCCCCTTTCCTAATTTGGATCTAGTTGATGACACACAACTACTTGATAGTTACGTCAATTTAAATAAGTTTAAATGGGTTCTTTTAGGGTGCTTTGTTTTTATAAATTTTTTGACAGAATGTAAAAAAATCATGGAATAGCTTCGAGATATTAAGCTATCATATTTCGATAAATAATGTGTTATTATATTTTAAGGTTTAACTGGAACGCAGCAGAAATACAACAGTTCGAGTTAAGACATTTTCTCTTGTGAGACAAAATAAAATATTTATAAACAAAAATATTATAATAGTTTACTTCTATAATTAGTGAGAATGTGAGTGAGTCAAATTTTTATAGATGTGTTTGAATTTTGGAATTTTATGTAGTAACTTAAATTGTATATAAGAATTAAAGTAAGTCTAATTTTTGGAAGAGAAATTCGCCAGTTTGAAAATTAAAACTACCTTGGAAATTCAACCTTGGACTGATTTTTGTAGAAAATATTTATGCATTTCGAGGTAAAATGATATGGAACTCTTTCTTCAAGAAGAAAAACATTCTGCGACGTGTGTCTGAAATACGTCACTTAAATGAGCTAATTAAGAAGCTACATAGGGTGTTTACATATTTTTAGGACAATTCGGGCTGTTTAATTAATGTTTAAAATGTAAAGAGTACTTTTTTTAAATGTTCGAATAGCCTTTTTTCTGGACTATAAGTTTGCATCGTGATTTATATGATAGAAGGGCCTTTTCGAAAAATTTCCAGAGGTATTGATTTTCATTCTTCTTCCACTGCTTTACGGAGTCGACCAATCATGGTTTGTTTGCGTTTGAAAAGATTTCGTTTCAAGAGACCAAAGGATAAGTTATAATAATAATATATTTATCATAAAATATATTAATGATACTAATTTTTATGATAATATACTTATCATAAAAAGAATATTTTACATGCAGTTTTATTTAAACAATCCATAAAAAATAAGAAAATAGTAGTTTGAAGAATTGCGTTCATTGCTTTTAAATCGCGTGGTTTGGTACTCAGTAACCAAAGGATAAAATTTGAAAATTATATAACTTAAGCTTTACTGAATGACTGGCGCGTGGAGGATAAAAGTATTTTATTATTAGTAATGGCAACGCACTGCTTTTACATAGCCGAGTTTATTGATTAAAATGTAAAGATAAATATCTTACATTTTTCCAAATGGCAACGCTCTGATGCACTGAGGATAAAAATACTTTATTTAGGTGAGTATTGCCCGGCTGGCTTTCAAATCACAAAATTTATTAATAAAAATTTCATTTAGTACAAAATATGAAATAAGTAAAAAACGAATTCGAAATTCAAAATTAAGGCTTCGAATCCTGGTGAAGGATTGCGAATGTTATATACAGATTCTTCATTATTTAATAGCAGAGGTGATTTTATGAAAATTTTAAGTGTTATTGCAGTTAATAACAGATGCTCATAATCCCACATGTTATCTAGTTTACCTGGTTCAGAATCCTTATTATTATGTCTTTATTTATTTTTTAACTATGTATTTTTAGTAAGCTGCTGAGATTATTTTTTGTTTCTCGAAGGAGATTGTCTCATGTCACTATCCATCGAAATGCGTATAATTTTTTTTTAATAAAATTAGTGCTAATTTGAGATTAAATTTTTCCAAATTTCAAATGTGATCTGCAAGTTCTATTCAAACTCAGAATACGTTATGAACGAAGTGCAACTTTTATATATCTTTTTTAAATTCTTGAGTATCGAATACGTAAATACCAAATAAAAAATAAATAGTAATTCTTTAATCATTCATATGCCTTAATGATATAACATTATACCATTATTTCCACGCTTCCTTTGTTAACGAACAAGTATTGAGTAGGCGTATTTAAGAGTTAACGTTAAATATTTTCTGCTTTTCGTTTCTCAGCATTAAATCTTTAATCAGCTATTTTTATCCATTGTTCTGTGCATCACGCTCAAACAATAATTTAAACGTGATTTCCCAAATGTAAACACATCTTTTCTTCTGAACTACTTCGGAAATACGAAGTTACTTAACATTCAAAGCTACAAAGCCGCCGTTAATATCCGGCGGATCAAATAAATATTCGCTTCTTTCTCCTCTGCTTCATTTTATTTTGTTTCCTTCTGTGGCAACCCCAAAGTTGTGGAAGAAAGCCAGTCGAACTAATTAAATGTCCGCCATGATGTTCATTATTATTATTTTCTCTTTTCTTTCCCCTTCCAAAAGAGTACACTCATCAAAGTATTTTGGAGATTCAACAGAGGGACAACAGGTAACCTGGGGTCAACGGAGAGGTCAACGGTAGTCCGCGTGCAGTGGCGCCATCTGGCAAGCGTCCCGCCCGCCTTCGCCGAATTGCGTGCGCGTTGAGAAGCTTTGTCCAGGGAACTATTTCTGGTCTTATAGAAAGGGGATGTCTATAAATAGCAGAATGTTGGATGAAAGAAAAATTGTTAAGCTTTGGTAATTTTCTGTAGTAGTTATTTTATCTGTAATTATTCGTTTGGATTTTGTTAAAAATATCTTGCCAATGGCAAATTTTCATCTGTCTTACATAATACTTTATGTACAAGAAACTTCTACAAGACTATAACCTAGGAATCCGAACGATTTTCATCTTCTGTAAAGGTGGCCACTTCACAGAATGCTTAGTATCTTTATTTAATTACGTTGTTAGAAATACTGGTCACTTTTGAGAGACGGACGCTTAATGAGAATTGATCGCCCTGAAATGTTACATTGTATTGAAGTACTATGGGCCCTCAGAATTCAGATAGGATCACTATGAGAAGAACCATTTTAATTGAATTATATTTTATAATTAGTAATTATATTTCTAATAAATTATTATTAGTAATTATATTTCTAACAAATACCAATGCACAGATGCTTGTAAATAAACCAAACCTATCTCTTCCCTATTATTCGAATTGAAGAACCTATTTGTATGTATGTTTGTATATTCTTCGCACTGCGAAAAAACAGCGATACAGTCACCAATTTTGAATACAATTTATAATACAATTTTTCACAATACAATTACACAAATTTCACAATACAATTTTGAATACAATTTATTTTAGCCCAAAGGGCGTTAGCTCAGAAGAAATATTAATTTCGTTTTGGCATTTTGCGTCGATAACTTTAAAAGTCTGAGTCATTTTTCAAAGCATTGCCACCAAATTTTATCGCCCTGTATTATATTTAAAGAAATTAAATAATGAAGAATCTGCATAAATATATTAAGTTTCTCTCATTGTGATAAAACAACGGTACCTAGAGCTCTCAAATTTCGAATAACGTACGTCTCCACCCGAAAATGGGCATTTGAAAGCCCAAATTTGGAATCTGGAATTTGTTTTATTATATCTTTCAAATTTTGTAAAGCATTTATGAGTTTTCGATTAAGAAACTCAACGATTTCAAAGCGAGCAATGGTAACGCTGTAAGAGGGGAAAAAAAAAAAGAAACTCCAGCGCACGAGACTGTGTATCGGAAATTCTAAAGATTTGCTCTTTTTATTATTGTTTTGCGATATTGCTGTTGAATTGAATTTTACGGTTTAAGTGTGAAGAAAATGACATTTAATAAATAAAGATAACACACAAGGCGTTAAAAAAACGCCCCTTTGGGCGTAATATAAAATCTGAAAGCTTTCAGATTTTTTCAGGTTTTTTTAAAAAAATTTTCCTTTTTTTAATATTTATTTTTTAGTCCAAAGGGATTTAGTCTCGAAGGACTATTACTTTAGTTTTGCGATTTTGCGTCGATTCACTCTGAATGCCCGTATCACTTTTCAAATTGTTGCCACTAAATGTTATCGCTCTGCATTAAATTTTAAAAAATGAAAAATCTGCATAAATGTATGCATGTTTCTCGCATTGTGAAGTTAAAACGACGGTACTTAATGCCATCGAATTTTGAATGCCATCATCCCGCTGCGAATATAGGCATCTGGAAGCCCAAATTTGAAATTTGGAATTTGTTTTATGAACGATTTCATATTTTGTAAAACTTTAACGAATTTTTGATGAACAAACTCGAGGATTTCCAAACGGGCCATGGCAACGTTGTACAGAAAAAAACATTTTTATCTGCAGCGCGTGAGACTGTGTGTGAGAAATTCTAAAGATATGTTCAGTTTAAAACTATTTTGCGATATTGTTCTTTAACCGAATTTTATGGTTTAAATGCGAAGAACATGATATTCAATAAATAAAAGTAACATACAAAATGTTTAAAAAACAGTTTGAGTACGTAGTACATGATATTTAATAAAAAAAGGTAGCACACGAAACGTTAAAAAAACGCGCCTTTGGACGTAATTTAAAATCTGAAATCTTTCAGATTTTTTTTTTGTTATTAATATTTATTTTTCTTAAATTTAAATTTATTGAATTTTTGATTCAAAATTCAGGGATTTGAAAGCGAGCGGTGACAACACTGCTCAAGATAAAATATTTTTATATCACGCCAGACTTCCGCACACCAGACAGTTGCCACTCAGCAAAACGAATAATATTTATCTTTCAATTTTTATCAACAAACTCAACTATTTAAAGGCAATATCATGCCTCTGCCGGAAATGAAATACTTTTATCATCAACGTGCCAGCATGTTACCATTTAGTAACAAGAAAAATATTTAGCGTTGGACTCATTAAAATTATTATATATTTTTTCCGTTTCATGATAAATATTTTAGCGGCTAATAATTACAAAATCAAAAGTCAGGATTTTTTATTACACCGCGAGAGAAAAAAAAATTAATATAAACATGAGATATCCCGTCAACAACCATATACCCGTCAACCCGCATGACCACAATATTAAGCAGGATATTTTGACTTCCTTCTAAATCCTCGTAAAAACTAATTTTCACCTTTAAAATTGAGTATTGCACAGCGCAAATCAACCACTGAAGTGGATCGAGATTTAGTACGACGTTCCTATCGATCCCCGAACGAGATTAAGAAAAGTAATAGAGATAGCATCATTATTGGGCTGAAACATTCATACAGGTTCGCTGATTAGCTATGAACATTGCGTGCGAAGCTCGACTGAGAATCGCTTGGTTCGGTCTATTCTCGTCCTGCCTAGCCATTTCTGCGTGCTTGTCTCATGCTTTCCCATGACTCTGGTGCTTAGCAGTGTTTGTTTCAAGCCTTTCCCCTCCCACCCACCCCAGTCTTTACCAAACCTTTCTCTTTATCTAAAATTATTTGCGTGAAACCAAAGCAACTGCGAACAAACTTTTGCAATCTTTTTTTAATTAAGCACTAGAAATGCTATTATAGTCTCAAACTCCATCTTTGTCCGTAACACTTTTCAAATATTGCGACCAAACCTTATCGTTATGTACTGTTTTTAAAGAAATAGTTCAGGGAATATTTTTAAAAAATATGGCAACACGAAACGCATTATCGGGAATTCTAAAGATATGCTGTTTTTAAAATTCTGAATTTGCCGTTGAATTTTATATGGCGTAAATGCGAAGAAAATTTATAATTAATAATAAAATTAAAAAAACAAAAAAATGTTGAATAGGCCTTTTGTTAAGAAAATTAAACATTGATATGATAAAACTAATAAAAAACTGAAAAAAAAATATATTTCAGCACTTAATACTGAAACGAAAATTCTAAACACATGCTGCTTTGGAAAATTTTGTGATTTTTCTGTTGATTTTTATGTAGTCATATAGTGACACTTTAAATCTAATTGCAGTGAAGTAATGTATAATATGTAAATGGTTTATTATGTGAATGAAGTATATTATGTAAATGGTTTAATATAATTTCTAAATATCGAACCATTTTACCTGATTAAGCCATATGAGACTTTTTACGATTAATATTAATGTAAAACATTTATTTGGCTTTCGAATCAACATAAAATAATAAATAGTAATTTAATTATTATTTACATTCTCTTCTGAAAGCGAATTTATATTTATACAGTGCAAGTGCGTAGCGTAGGTGTTTATTCTGCCAGAAGAGAATTAAACTGCTTGTAAGATAGTACATCCAGATTTCCATATACTTAATTCTGGTGGAGAAATTGCTCTTTATCAGGGACGGATAGGGCTATCAGGAGTTTGGAAAATTTTGCGATGCGTTGGCGGCTATAGGTGCGCTTTGTCATATAAGAAACCGGAACCTTTCTTCAAGTTCGCGATTGTTCACTAGGACAGAAGCCATTATAAAGATGCTGGGACATAGAGGTGCCAGCACTTCTATGAACAATGCTTTCTTCAAGTTCATAATTGTGCTAGTATCTTTATGACGGGATTTCGACAGGAGATATAAAGAGGCTACGGTGTGAAGGTACCAGCACCTCGACGAAAGTTGCTTTCTTCAAGCCATAACTCAACTCAATACTGGTAGAACTTCATCAGGGTGTTGGCATCTCTATCCTTCTCAAACACCCGTGTCCCACTGGTATTGAGGGCCGGCACCTTTATATTGGTGATTTTGCGAGCACAGAAACCATCATAATGCCACAGCACTTTGACCGCAGCCCTTATACCTTGATGAACAATAGTTAACTTGCAAAAGGTGCCGGCACGGTTATTGGTCGGTGATCATTTATTTAGATCTTCACACGAGTATTCGCAAATCTTGCAGTCCTCATGGTATCAACTGAATTTCATAGGGGTACCTGCACCTTTGCTTTGTAATACAGGGCACCCTTGTACCTTTTGAGAACAATGGTTAGCTTGTATAAAGGATGCCGTCATCTTTATGTAAGTTTGTATGCCAGTCACACGACACCCGTCCGCCCGTGCTATTCATAACCAAATTTTCAAAACTTCCTTATAAATAATCAAGAAATCTTCGAGAGTTGTAAGTATGCTTTAAAGGGGAATAACGTGAAAGTCGTAGTTATGCGTTAAACTTAGATAATCCATAGAAATTTTGCCAATCTCAGCTTTCCGTAATTAGACATGTTGCGTACAAACTAGCTGTTGTATGCTAATGTGTCCCGGTGAAATATCCATCATGAAGGTGCTCGCACTTCTATACAAGTGGGACGCTGTTTGCCAAGGATGCCCTGGCTTAAAGGTGCCAGTACACTCATGAAGCCGGTACCATTATTGACGGGAAGAAAGCAACTTCGTCGAGATGCCTTTATATTTCAGCCCTTTTATTGGGAATCTTGGCTAAATCCCCGTATAACGATACTGTCACCATTAGGGAGTTCACTTTATAACTTGGAGAAACCATCTTTTGTGGATGTGCCGATACCTTTATGGTGGCTTCTGTCTTTGTGAGCAATCACCGACTTATATTAAAGTGCCGGCATCTTAAGTGGCAACGAAGACTTACAGCCATCAGCGCCTCTGGAAATTTCCCGGTAGCTTCATCCATCCCTGCTGACACCATTCCTTTTTGAAGCATGCGTACAACTCTGGGAGGATTTTTAATTATTTATTTACAGGCAAGATTTGACAAACTGTATATAAACAGCAGTTCCCTCTCCAGAATTAAGAGCATGGAAATCTGGACGTATCATGATCTAAGACTGCCATTCTCAAAACACAAATCTTGATAAATAATTTACAATAAAAGACGGTTCTTACATTACCTTTCCTCTAATTGGACATCTCTTCCTTCTTTATACGCAATTAAGCCAGAAAAAAAAAATCGAATCTTTCAAATAGGGAACGGAGATTTTTAAACAAAAAGGTCCTTAAATCGTCCCTAACTGACAAGGTATGAGAAGAAGGAGCGGACGTAAAATCTTTTCTGTTTGCTGATATCGTGCCAAAATGCAGAAAAGCAAAATAACTAAAGAATGGTGTTTTTTTTTTTTTTTTTCTGCTGCTATTGTTTCTGTCTACTGTTCTTCTAACTCCGTCTTTTTCTTTCGCGCAATAATCCAGAACTTTGTTCGTTGAATTTTTAAATGGTCCTCTATCATTATGTTAACAAACGCAGCAACAATGAGCGGTAAGAAATACGATGTTAACATTTTTTTTTTTTTTTTAAACTCTTCTGCGTCAAGAAGTGAAATATTTAGGAGTAAATAAGTTAAATTCTGAGGAAAGCAGTAAGTTCCTTTCTACTTTTTTTTAAACACCTCTGAAAGAGAACAGAAAGTGAGACTATAAGACAATTTTTCAAAAAAACTTTCTTTTAGCTGGCTTTAATTCGTGGAATATTTTGCCGTAAGCAGAAACCAAGTTGTTGCCAATACACGTGGCTTAAAAAAAAGTCATCTCTACTATTAAGTAATGACGAATTTGTTTTTGATTTATTTCATATTTTGTACAAAGTTAATAACATTTTAGAATAACAAACTTAGCTATTTAAAAGCGTGCAGGTGGCAACACTGTTCAAAATAAAGCATTTTTATTTCAAACAGGGGAGATTGTTCCCAAATATAAGATATTTGTCTTTTGATTTTAATCAACAAATTCCGCTATTTAAAAGCAATGTCTTGCCTGAAATAAAAGATTTTCTTCTACGCGTCACCATATTGCCCTTCAGTAAAGCGTAAAGTACTTAATTTTCATATTTACTCTGTTTTATATTCAGTAAGGAACAAGGCGATTTAAAAGCAATAAATGAAATTCTTAAGATAAATAATAATAAAAATGCAAATTCAAATAAAAATGCATTTAAATCAGAAGATGTCTAATTAGAAATATTAAATATTTTTACGAAATGACAGCAGCTGGACTCTTTAAAAAGTTATATATTTTCCCGTATATTAGTATATATCGTATTTGTTCACTTTGAAATTATTTCAGGTTTCTAACTAGATTCTGCTTTCGAAATTTACATTGCAGAATTTTTTAATAATTAAAGGAAGACTGCTAATTATTTTGAACTATTTCAAGGTGCAAATAAATGCATTATTGCACACTGCAAAAAAAAAAAAAAAAAAAAAAAAAAAAAAAAAAAGGTGGGCAGTTCTATATCTTCTGTTCTGCTGGGCCGATTGATGAAATTCAACATGTGTTTTTCATGTCTCGAAAGTGCGACTTAGGACTTTAGATTCATAAATATCACTGTTCTTATATAGGTATTTTGACACAAAATCCGACTTTTTCTGAAATGACACGTCAAATCGTACGAGCAATTTTTAAAAAATTAGCTCTCAAAATTTTAGCTCCTCCATGTTAATTGAACTTGGTATATACATTTATTAATCTCTCTTTTTTTTTATTAAGCTTATTTGATTCTTCCTTTCATATTTCGAAATTTAGGTTCATTCCAAGTTAAATTCGTTCATTTTTTATGATTTATTTTTAAAATTTGTATCTTTAAATAATATTTATAAATTTTTCGAAAACACTTTTTAATTATAACATATAAAATTTTTACCATCACTTTAAAGTAGATGTATTTCGAAGAATACTCGCAAAAAGTTTTTTATTCAGAATTTCTTAAGATATACGTAAATTTATATATTGGTGTGCTTTCAAATTTGGCATATTTGTTATAAGCGATAATAGCACGAAATGTGTTTTACGCACTTTGTTAAAATCATTTGAAAGTAATGAAAGATGATCTTTTTTTCCGCTCCTATACAATGAAAAAAGGAAAGGAAAATAGGTTGCTATAAATTAAAAAGTTCGACAAGTGCATTATTCTTGGCGCAAACTGAAAATGTGCGCCAAGATAAATTTTTGAATTTCTCCCTAAATTTCGCACCAAATTATATAAAATTCAATGTTTGGGCATAATTTGAGTCATAGAATCGAAATATGGGGAAAAAATTACATCTCATTTAAAAAAAAAGTCTGATTTTGTGTCAAAATACCTATCTTAGAACAATGCTATATTTAAATCTAATATATATCTTAAGTCGCGTTTTCGAGACATGAAAAATGCAATTTGAATTTTGTAATAGGCCCAGTAAAACGAGATATAGAACTGTCCCCCTTTCTTTTGTGTGTGTGTAGTGTACATAACTAACGTTTATTTATATCTAAATTTAGCTAATTGAAACAGCTTTGAGAGGCAAAATTTGGAATTAAAGTTGCAAAAATTCTTTTATCTCAAAAATGATTTTTCCGCTCTTAATGTCATTAAAAAGGCTTCTATTTATACAGAACACTAAAATATTTCATTTTGAATTCGCAAGTACTTCATGCGCGTATTTAAAATTGATTTCATACTCCAACGCGCATGCAATTTAGATCTACGTTGTATGTAGAATTAAACGTCACTACATAATGAAGTTCAACGAGAAACGTCACCTGATTTAGTTACAGAAGAAAAATTCATTCTTCACACTTTAATAGATGAAAGCATAGAAGGAAAGAACGAAACATAAGAAGAGAGTATATATATAAAAAAAAAGAGCAACTCTCTTGGCAAGTTCCAACACATGCTAACCTCAGCGAATTACTCCCCCGTCCGCAAACAACTCAACTCCGCTCACAACCACAAGCAACAAACTCTTTGTTCCCGAGACTGAAAGGAACAAAATGAATTCCCACACTTTTTTTTTTTCTTTCCGTTCTTTCTCTCAACTACCGCATTTCTTTGTTTTTGTCTTTACTTTTACTCTGGTGTTATTTATTCGGTGTTTTAATTTGTGTGAACGCGAAAAGCTAGAATGCGTGATCTAAAAAAAGGACAAATCCTTGATTTAGAATGTAAATGGTCGTGAAGGTAAATTTGAGAACAATGGACGCCATGATTTTGTTTTATTTCATTTGTGTAATGCCCTCTTCCCGCCTTTTAGAAAGTAAATGAATAAGCAAAACTGCCGCGGGAAATTTGTAAAATTTTAAATATATGTCTTTTAAAAAAAAATATGTTTTTCTTAAAGACCACGTTTCTTTACATTTATAACAGTAATCACAGAATTAGTTCGCATTTTTTCTTTTCATTCATTATTATTCATATTAAAAAATTTATCAAAATTGGATGGCAACAGGATGGGTTCGAATGACTGAGTTGTTTCGATAGCTTAGTGTGCATACCGTCTCAGAATGGCAATGCTCATTGCCGATAATTCTTGATCTCATACATATTGATCATTTTTAAATCTCGCTGCCTTAGACAGCCGTTCGCCACGAAGAGGTTGATTCGGTTATTTAAAAAATAATTTTTTTAAGCGAACTATTTATTGTGGTATTATTTAATTATAAACAAGTTTTTTTTTAATATTCTTCACATATTTTTCCTTCTAGCCTTTTAGCGTTAAGTTCTGAAAAATTAAAAAATATTTGCATAATTTTTAATTTCTCTGTTGTATATAATTTTCCATCTCAGTGCTAATTTATTGGTAAATTGTATTCCCTTAAATACTTTTATTTTTATTCAGTGTATTCAATTTGTATTAGCATCTAATCCATTTTATTTTTCCTTGCATTTATTATTTGAAACGCATTTTGTGTAGATTCTTCGTTAAGCTACCCGGACGTAGCACGTGCTCTCACACTTATAAAAATTTACAAACCTGTCGTTTCATCTTACTTCTATTTTTTACGTTCCAAGTCTTTGTAGCTTTTTTTATTGCTGATGTTTTCGATCTTCGAAATCCACGTCTTTTGTTTATCTCCTTTCTCTTTCAGTCCTTCTATGCACTCTTGGGAAGTCATGACTTATTCACGTGAGGTGCCCCTGGGATTTTGCAAGTAACTGAGCTGGTGCGCGACGTGTCCGGCTGATTTACCTTCGGATATCTGCTCAGTATCAATCAGATATGGTACTGCTAATGTCACTATATATTCTTATATTAAAGAAATAATATTCTGATGGCTACTAGTAATTTATCCATGACTATTTTTCATTTGTTTTGTTCTTATTATAACTACGCTCTTTTGAAATTAAGTATCTCGCGTAATTTTTCCTTGTCGGTTTTCAGACGGTAAAATTGGTTAAATAAGGCAAAAAATACGCGGCAACTGTAGGACATTCTTCATACTTCAACTTCCTAAACACAGTATTCAAAACATTTTGATAAAATCCTGTAACTTAGTTTAAGAAATTAGCAGAGTCGTTAGATTTGTCGAAAGACGAAACATGAAAATTGCGCATTGCCCTTTCCGGGATTCGAGCTTCGGAACTCCCGATTGCTAGTTGGACATGATTCTAGTCTCACCGTGAAGGTACATGTGAGGGATGAAAAGATTCTTTAAATTCTTCTCACTTAAGAACTGGAGAGGCAGGAATCCAATTTCCAGGCTTTTGTGGCGACAAATTATTGTCCACCACTCTTAGGGCGCCACCGTTGAATCATATGAGGGAGAAAATACCTGACAAACTTCAAAACTGGAAGTATATTTTTAGGGTCTGTGTGAACGGAAAGAAGGCCGATTTTTATGCATGAGGTACTTAATATTATTCATTTACAATTTACATAAAAGGCAATTTTAGATTGGCTTAGATTCTGAATACAGTTAGTTCTCTTGATTATCGAATAGCGTTTTTCAAAAATTTTTTGCTCCTGAAGAAGAGAGACCTTAATCTGAAATTCGGGTATTTCATTCTCCCTTTTCTCCTTCGTTTCTCCGATGTCCCTCTTCAGAATTAATATAAATACGTAAAAAAGAAAAAAAATAATAAAGAATATGTAAAAGATTCAATTAGCAACGTAAATTTCCCTTCTCAATTCTAAAAATAGTAACCTCGTTCTGCACTGCGTCATTTCTAGATTAATCATGTCTTATGACTCTTACATAATTCTGGTGATGCAATTGGAACTAAAACTCAATCAGCCAATAATAGTTTTACAGAAGCATTAACTATCCAATCAAAATGCATTGAGAACCAAAATTGAGTCAGTCTGAATTAAGGTTTCACCCTGAACATAACGCACTTGCTTTCAAAGCTTTCGCCTAGCTGGACTGCTATCTGTCTACTCCTTCTATCTTACTGAAAATTAATCTAAAATGTAAGCTTGTCGGTACAGGCACAATTAATGTGCCAACCTGATTGTAGCCACAAGAAGCTGAAATGAAAAATGAAGATTTAATCTGCCTTTGCCTTTCATTAAAAAAGCATTTAAAAAGCATGCGTTAATCACTTTTAATTCTGTTCGCAAGTGCAAAGGATTTTTTTCATGTTTTTACCAAATTCTATTACAAGATCGGGCATGCGATACGAAATTTGATTTGAACATTTTAATGACAACGCCCGTTAACACAGCAAATACGAACATTGAGATTTTTGGAGGTTTCATAAATAGAACATGGCACAGTTCCAAGAGAGTGTGATAATTATTATTATTTCAAAACCGCTTGTCATTACAAATGTCAAGCTAGTGTAGTGTGTCAATTGCTTTAATTTATCTGTTTTCTGATCCGGTGACTGTTAAACTGGTTTGAAAATCTTCTTTCTAAAAATTCCACACTTTTAGCAAAATGGGGGGGAGGGCATAAATAAAAATCTGAAAGCTTTCAGATATTACATTACACCCTAAGGGGCGTTTTCTTAACGTTCCGTGTGTTACCTTTATTTATTAAATATCCTGTTTTTCGTCCTTAAACCATAAAATTCAGTTCAACAGCAATATCGCAAAATAAATTTAAAATGAGCAAAACTTTAAGATTTCCGATATACAGTCTCGCGCGTTGGAGACAATAAATTACAAAATATGAAATCGATATTAAAAAAAAATCAAATTCCAAATTAGGGCTTCCAGATGCCCATATTCGGTGGAATATTACGTTATTCAAAATTGGATGGCTTTAGATACCGTTGTTTTATCACAAGACGAGAACCCATACGTACATTTATGCAGATTCTTCATTATTTAATTTCTTTAAATATAACACAAGGCGATAATATTTGGTGGCAACAGTTTGAAAAGACATACGTACATTTACAGTGAATCGACGCAAAATGCCAAAACGAAATCAATAGCTCTTCTGAGCTAAAGCTCCTTTGGGCAAATAAGAAATTTTTTCTGAAAATTACGACAGTTGGCGGAAATGGAATTTTTCCTAATTTAAGATCCATTCATTCAGTAAATGTCATTTATTGCCTGGAAACATGTTTCGCAGAAAAGGCTAAAAATGAGAAACCGGCAAATTTGATGATGTACTGAGAGATGTTATGAAAAATCGGGAATCTGCCGGTAAAACAGAAGAGTATTATAGAACGATGCACTGTGTACTGATCTTAAGTCAAATGACTGCCGTAAATATAACTAACCATTAAACTTCATTCGCAATTTTTTCTTTAAAATAAGTATCAACAATTACTAAAATAGGAACTTCTTTGCAGAAGCTGTCCACATAATCTCTATCTCAACGGTGGCATTTTCAGAAGAACTGGAATGCCTCTATAATACGCCATCATCTTGAAAGCAAGAGCTTAATGCATGCATGACCAACTCTTTGGATTCTAAAGAACTTCTCATATTTCATCCTAGAATAAAGTAAGAAAAATACATGACACCATGGGTAACCCAAGGCAAGCGGGGGAGTTCTGTCCACAAAGAAAATACCTTTTCCCCTGCTACCATTGGAGACAGTATTTTACCACAAAGAAGCCAGAACGGTATGAGCAACAAGGCAAAAATGGTACCGAACAAATGGTATAACAGAAAGGTAAAGTCTTCCTCTCCTCCTGCAGAGGGCGTAGGTGGGGAAGGGGGAAAAAATACCACTCTTACCACTCTTTTTACTCCCACGTAGATTCTGTCCGAATGGAAAAGGGTCAGAGGTCTTCTCCAAACATCAGCTTTTTCTTGAGTTTCTGGTATGAAAGAGTAGACCTTGCCTCCCCTCCTTTTTTTGAAGGGGGAAGGTAAGCAGAAATCGGGTCACTTTTGGAAGGTAATGGATTTGTTGAAGATTAACGAGGGGCGTATAGAAAGAATTCTGAATGCATTCGTATACATCGCTTGAACACAGAAAGCAGACTAGCCGATAATTAGAAAAACATGATAGCTAATATTTCTGATAGAGGACCTATTACTCAAAAGACTCTTTTTTTTTTTCCTCCTTGCTTTTAGGAAGTGTTTTTATTTTTTAACATATCTAAATTTAAAACTTCATCCTCGCTGGCTTTGTATTCTTTCACATTTTGCTAGAGAGAAGGCCTTGTATTCTTTCACATTTTACTACCAACACCTACAGTATATTTTTTTCAACGAATTTTAATTTCCGAAGGATGCTCCAAAGTTCTAGGAATTTACGCATAATTTTTAGTCCATATGAGGCTTTTCGTCACGAAATGGAATTTTACGTTGGTTCACTATAAACGGCGTATCACTTTTCAAATTGTTGCCATAAAATATTACCGCCCTGTATTATTTTAAAAGAACTTAAGTAATGAAGAATCTGCAGGTATGTATACATATTCCTCTCGTAGTGATAAAGCAACGGTAACTAGAGCCAGCAAATTATGAATAACGTAGTCCTCCACTTGAACATAAGGACTTGGAAGCCCGAACGTTGGATTTCGAGTTTGTTTTATTATTTATCTCATACTTTATAAAACTTTAATTAATGAATTTCTGATTTAACAAACTCAACGATTTGAAAGCGAGCAATGGCAACACTGTAAGAAACAAAACATTTTTATCCCCAGGGCGCGCAACTATTGCCATTCGTAAAAATGTAAGATAATTACTCAAAAGACTCTTTCCGTTTTTTCTAACCTCCTCGGTTTTAATTAACAAACTCGGTTCCATGAAAGCAGTGTGTTGCCAACGCAGGAAGTAAAATACTTTCATCTGGTCCCCCCCCCCAATCAGCGTGTTCCCATTCAGTAAAGCCTAAGATATTTTCAAATTTAATCTGGAAGGTAACTGAGTAATAAACAAAGCGATTTAAAAGCAATAAACACAGTTCTTGGGAAAGATTTTTAATGTAAATGGTTTAAATAAACATGTAAAATTATGAGTGTCTAGTTGGAAATATTCAACATTTTTATGAAGTTACAACAGCTGGATTCATGAAAATCTTTATATACTTTTTTATGATACCTATTTTTAGGTGGTTTGTTGAGCAAGCGACTCGCTCTATCGGGAATGCTAAAGATATGCTTTTTTTAAGCATTTTGTGATTTTGTTGTTGAATCGAATTTTCTGTGACATAAGTTCGAAGAACGTGATACTTAATAAATAAAGTTAACATTTAAAAAGTAAATCATAAAAAGATAAAAAAAATATTTTTGTTAGTCATCTTACTAAGAAAACTGAATATTGTTATGATGAACTAAAAAAAGAATGAAAAAAGTATTAAAAAGTATGCCAACACTTAACGCTGCATCGAAATTCTAAACATATGCTGCAACGCAGCTTCTAAAAATTTTGTGATTTTGTTGTTGTGATATGTGGCGTAAATGCGAAGAAAACGGTGCTTAATAATTGAGCTAAAAAGGCAACATCAACAAAAAAAAAAAGTGAACAGGAGTGACCGCAAGAGCTGATTGTTAGACCGAGAGCTGAGCGAGATCGTGCAAAACCTTAACAAACCCTTTTGGGGGACCGTTAAAATCTGAAACATTTAGATTTTTATTATTTTTTTTTATTTTGTTAATTTTCATCACTATTAAAATGCAGTTTTTTAACATAATTTCCATTTAATTTAGTATATGTATCCCAACGATAAAACAATTTTTTCCCTTGAAGAATGTTTTCGATATCTTCTCATTCCATCTATTTATGGCTTGGTTAAACTCGAACACTCGAACAAAACTACTTTCCACAAAAAGAAAATTATTGCTTATCTCATCTTCCTTGGTTGCAAAAGCAGTGCTACAAAAATTCGCCTGTGTCAGTTAAACAACTGAATTAGACTACACAGTTTGAATGGGATAACTGCACAAATATATCAAGACTTGTCTCTGGCCGATATTGTTGATTACAAGTTCTAGAAACTGAACTACAGATCAATTCCTAGAACTTTGAAAACATTCTACGTATAAATGTTCCAATGCTTTCCTTTATATAACTATTAGAGAAAGGTACTGGGAAACATTTTAACTATCAATACTTTTACACTGATTGAAATCACAATAAATCATTAGAAATATACCGCAAAATCTTGGTTATGTGTTATACAATACGTGTACTTTATTCAGCAAATTATTAACTTTCTTCTCACTTTCAGTCTATTAAGTACAAATGCAATCGCTTTAACAGAACAGTTTTAAGACAAATAAATGTAAACTTTTGATACATAATTTTTGATAATTATAAATCAAGATTTAATCTTATATCCGAACTTATATCACTGAAAAGAAATTATTTCATCAAGTTAAATAATAGATACGAAAGAAAATTCATAGATACTTAGTGTGATTTATAATCACGTTTTAAAGACGTAATTCCTTACGTAAACAAAATTCTTTATCAAAATATAAAAACATTTCATACGAAATTTCAAGCGGTTTGTATGCATTACTTTCCCATTTTCAAATATCAGATATAATATAAAACAATAAACAATATTTCGCAATGTGAGATAATAGATTTTTTTAAATTGAAATAAAGGTAACTTGCTGAATAATAATACGGCACTAAACATATGATCACCTTGAAATTGAAACCTAGAGAAGTTTAAAAAAATAAATATGGACTTACCAATGAGGGCATCCATCTCCTCAGTCTTTGCCGGACATCTGTCCTAAGCTGGCTCCAGCCGGACTGCGCACGCGCAAGGCACTCAGTTTGTGAACAGGCGATGCCGACGGCGCCACCCCCGACTCGTCCACAGGGAGAAGGGGTGGAGGACTGTTTTTGAAGTGTGGGGGAGAAGACGACGAAGATGTCGTCCCTATCCCCTCTTCGAATCCCGAACAACTGCTGTCCGGCAGCTCATAGCGCGCATGTGTCCGCATATGTCGCGTGATCATGTCCCTGCGACATGCCGCGTACGGACATTGAGGGCACTTGTACGGCTTCTCGCCGGTGTGTGTCCGCTGGTGCGTGCTCAAATGATCTGAGCGACTAAACACTTGTCCACAGACGCGGCACGTGTAAGGCTTAATGCCCGTATGAAGTCGCATATGGCGCGTGAGCATGTCCGAACGCGCAAAAGATCGTTTGCACACATCACACATATAACTCTTAGAAGAAGCCGAAGTAGTTGTATCTGCTTGCTGGCGGCTGCGGTGGCGACTTGCCATGTGCTTGGCTAGTCTATCGTGCAAGGAGAACATCTGGCCACAGATAGGACAGACGTAAGCTACATCAGATCCCGGTGCCACAACTTCGACTACAGGACTCACATTTCGCGGAGCAGGGGCACTCTGTTCCACTTTTGTTGGGGGCAACATGGTAGATGCCGCTCGTATGTCAAAGGGACTGCCACCGGATGATCCCCTCGGACTGCCTTGAGACTCGAGAGAACAGTCACGAGTTAGAGGTGAGAGAGGGAAACAGGTGTTTGATGAAGTAGAATCTGAGCTGGCTGGTGTGTTTGATTTCACAGAAAGGTCCAAGGGGGAATCTTGAGGAGTAGTAGAACCTTGGTCAGATTCCAAGCTACCACCTTTTTGCGGTATGTGAAGGGGTTTAGGTTTGCTGTGGCGGGCAGTGAGACTATAACTCTCTGTCGGAGAATCTCTAGGCGGTGGAGGAGGCATCGCAGGATGCAAACCCTGATGCGGATGACTGGACACATCGCCACCAGTGACGCCAGATTCCGCTAACCACTGTTGTAAATCCGAATCTGAGTGACTCCTTCTTCGGTAGAAAAATTCTGGTAAAAACTTGGTCTGTAAGAAGGCGTCGAAGGTTGGAGTGACTGGCGACACGGGGGTTAAAGGTCCACCGGAGGACATTACTTTCTGAAGAAGCGCCCGATGATGGTGAGCAGCAATATCTTCCCAGCCGAACGACGGTGCACGTCCAGCTAATGTCCGGCAGTGATGGCAATCGCAAATAGGAAAACTAGGAAAAGCTGTGCTCAACTGAGAGAGGGCGGTGTTTCCCGCAGAAGCCCCGTTGCCCATGACAACGGGGGTCTCAACAGGATGATGCTGGAGCAGGAAAGGATGCTGCTGCGACGTACGGTACAGTCCTTCGGGATACGGCAAGATCTGCAGAGGTGCGGGACGTCCTGACAGCCTGTTGCCTGGGGGCGAACTGAAGGCGTCGTCTTCTTCATCTACGTCCTCCTCCTTGGGGGGCGTCTCAGCACCCGGCCCCCCTACCGAAGGGGCAAAGATACCTGTGGGAGACCTGCCGCTGTCTCGCTTTGTGTGTGCCCGGAACGGAACTTTCTTCATAGGAGAACAATCCCCGAAGGTCGTTGTTCCCCCACCTTCCTCTGGGGGTGAGAGCAAAGGGGAGGGCTCCGGCTGGGGTGGGGGTCGATTCGAAACTCCCCTTCTATCCTCCGCCGCGTCTAGTAAATCTAGCTTCACCTGTACACAATGGCTCATCTCTGAATCAATGGATAATTGCTGCAAGAAAAAAAAGGGAACTTTGTTTAATAAATTAAAGGTATCCACAAAATCGTATAAAAACTGTGAAAATACTAACATGGTATTCATACAGAAAGGTAGAAACATTCACAACAGCAATTAACTAATAAGAGTGATGTACAAGAAGGGGGAGGGGTAATGTCAGGAAAACATTTGATGGTCTCGTTAAGAAAATAAATTAGATTTAATACCTTTGATAAGGTATGAATATTTTTCAAATATACGGACGAAATAAAGAAGCAGCTTTACAATATAATACATAATAATGTTTAATAGCATTATAATAACTACAATTTTAAAAACCTCATTTGTTTAGTAATTACAACTGTACCAAAAATTAATTGTATTTTCTATATGGGGTTTAAAAACTTTTAGACTGTAAATGCACAATATGTACAAATAATAGTGAAGTGCAGGAAGTTGATACTCTATTATATCAAACTGGCCACCCCAATTAAAAAAAGGGGGGGAGAGAGAGACAAAATTACATAAACACGTTCGCAATATCATACACATGCACCTTTAGACAGATACTCAAAGCATTCTCCATTGGGATTATTCTAAGCATTCTTCAATAAAGTCGATTTCATCCCGATATTTCACGCATTGTTTTGAAAAGGCATCGTGGTTTTTGTTGCATTTCAAACTTTACTCTTAACGTCTCTGCAATTACACATCTAATGTGCTGTGTCAGAATTTTTTTTCTTTCATGATTTCCAAAGCATTTGCTGCATACAATTCGCTATTTTATTGCTTCCGCATGAAATTATAGTTGAAACATCTTATACGTCTTTCGGCATTCGAGTATAATCGTGTCGAAAAGAATTTTCAGTCTATGGTTATCCGATTAGTATCCGATATTTCTCTTTGACATTCAGCAGAGATATGGAAAACCTGATGAGAGACTTCTTTTTTAGTGATCCTAATTTTCAACAAAGACTCAGTGCATTCCTCATTGCGTTTACAATAAATTTTCACCTTCCATAAACTCCTCATCTCTAAGAGTATTTCCAACGTTATATACAATGAATTTTGATTTAATGAATCTCCGCTTTCTAGTAACAGCTAATTTATTCACGTTTTCTTTTTTACTAATAGTTTTCTGCAAAATCTTGCCTTCTTTCTTATCTCTCAACCGTGCGACCAGATCTCCGTCCCTTCGACTATATGAGTTCTGATTATTTAACCCTAAATCATTATATAAATTAATTTTAATCTTATCGTAAACCTCCTCTTCATTATTCAGAGGATTTGCAAACAATTCATTAGTTTTTCAATATTTAACTTTTTTTCTTTCTTCTCATGATCCAAATTTTTATCGGGAGGACTTTCTTTAGTATAAATTTCGTTTATGATTAAATTCTTTATTTCTCTAAAATCCTCGATCAGATTCTTAAAGAACTCTTTCTTTTCCTCCATCATTTGGAAATCAATAAACTTCAACCTCTTCGCTCCCAGCGTATCATCTATGATACGACTCACTTTCCCTCCGTGGGCTCACGGTATCAAATGTGATACCGGAACAAAGTGTCACTGACTGTCCGTCATATTGTATTTGATATACTGAAACAGAACGTTTTATGTGAAATTTTAAAAGCGGATAAATTATGTCAGAATGCTGCGAAAACTTACAGAATAGAATCTCTAGAATGTGAGCATTGTTGTGATAAATATTATTTACTACGTTATTCTACGAAAGCGTTAACATCCTGCGTTCATAATTTAGAAATGTATCATGCAGTACAAGTGTAAAAATTTTCTAGGTGAATATGGCCATAGAATAAAATGAGCACTAATATTTAAATTCTTAAATTTTTACTTCATTGTTGTACAGAAATAATTTAAATATGAGAATATAATAATGATTATTAGTACTACAGTTTAACTTATTTTAAATTTTTATTTTAATTTTGAGTAAGTAAGGTATTTATTTTAATTAATTAATTTTTCGTTACTCAAGTTTACTGTCACCTTTCCTTTTCCGTTTTTCTGCCAGAATACAAATTTTAGCTCTGCGTATTTAAGGGAGGGTTTCAGATTGCTTTAGTCAGAGCGTGTTCCGCCTGTTGAAGGTCACGTTAATGTTTATAATCTATGATAGCATTCAGCTCTACGGCGTTGCTTTAATCTTGCAAATAGTGCTGTCCCATCGGTGTAGGTTAGAGCCAACTTGCTCAACTTGCTTTAATATTTCTGCGCATAAAATTCTACTTTTGACTTTACGCCATTAATGTTGGCCGGTTTTGTAAGCATCAAGAGTGCCTTCTGCTCAAATTATTTGAGTCCTTAATAAAAGGGTCTTTTATACCTTTCATAGATTTCTGTTTGCTTTTTAAATATAGTAATAAGTCGCTAGTACGGCGAGTTGTCGCTTAGTGTTTATTACCAAAATGATTAAGACTCTACAAGCGTTAGGATTTCCTGTTTATGTTATAAGAAATATTATTCATGTAGCATATGCAAGAATCCAAATATTTAGGTAAAAACAGGTTTCATAAGAATTATTTTTGCATATTAGAACTAATTGCCCCAGGCACATAGTGACAAGCAAGGCTTCAACTTCACGAGCCATCTTAGTTCGCTCGACGTCGGGAGCAAAGATGTTAAGCTGCAGTTGTAGTCCAGTTGGCTGTGAAGTTCAAAACATCTGTTAACTGATCCGTTAACTTTCTAGTTACCCTTTTAATTCTAAGCATATGATTTTCTCTTACCTTTCATAACCGCAAAGGTGTCTAAACTCATCCACTCATTCACATACCTGTTTAATTATAGTTATACATATCTCTGAGAAATCATTGTTCTCTGGTTTACCCATCTTTGTTATCAATATGTTCACCACGCTCAGGAAAATTACAAAGATTTAAGAGATTTTAAACGAAATTAATTAGCTGTTACTTTAAAATACAAAATTCAAATATATATACAAGTTTAAAACAGTAAAATCTCTTAAAAACACATAAAAACGCAAATATAAATCTAAAAATGAATTTTGGGCTAAAAATATATAAATCGCCCAACGGGTGAGAACATAAAATTAGTCGATGCGCACAAAAGTGGACATTATCTAATGTCCGATGAACAGAAGGACCTTATATCTTTCCGTAACACGACTTTTGGGCAAAAAGAAGGCAAGAACCACTGCAGAGTCCTCGCGTTAGGCTTAGCAATATATGTAAAACAGATCGTTTAGCCTTAAGAAAAACAACTTCACACCCTTCAAATAAACCTTAACTTAAACATATACAATCGTTTTCACATCGAATGAACAAGATGTTTTCCATTTACACGCAAGCTGCCATATACCACGCAGTCACAAAGCGTCAAGCTCATTAACGTGCAGTGAATAATAAAACGCAGTTTTCTAAGCACTTACAACACGAAGCTTGTTCAGACGTTAAATAAAGCTTATGAACTTTGAAGGCAGGGTACAGTGGGCTAGTTTTACAGAAATAGTATTTACCCACGCTTTTGAAAATCTTAAAAAAAATTTATGACAGAAATCACGCAAAAGCTTCGCCGCTGTAGCGAACAGTGAAAGCTTCCGAGTTGGCCTGTGGGGCATGCGACGCCAACTGATGTGAGCTTGCAAAGTTTCTTGAGCATAAGTTCAAGAAGATGAAGTAGCACATAATTGTAATTGGTGTAATACTCTCTTGAAATGACATGCGACGCCAACTGATGTGAGCTTGCAAAGTTTCTTGAGCATAAGTTCAGGAAGATGAAGTAGCACACAAGTGTAATTGGTATAATACTCTCTTGAAATGGCACATGTAGACAATTAGCAAATGTACACTGCAGAAAATACAGACCACCTTTCACGGAAAATTCCTAGATAATGATGAATACAAAAAATGAAAGATAGACAAATTTCGTCGAAAGAGACCATTACAGAGTAGGAGGCTTACTTGTATAGGCTGGGATAATAAAGAACGACCGTACCGACCTCTACCTGGTTCCTGGTGGTTCCGTCACAGCCGTCCGACGTCGCGACGAAATTCTAATCCCTCTTGTGCGTTCTTTTATTGCTGCCTTGGGTACCGATGTGATATTTATGGTGAAAACGCCTACGCGCATAAAGTTCGAGTGATGCGGAGTTATCTGGAGAGTGAAACCACTGCACATCTGCCGTCGGCTGTTAGACCACCGGAACTTAATCCCATAGAGCATGTGTGGAACATGTTGGGATGGCGGATAGCAGGTCGTAGTGCCGCCAGGCATCTCCTCGAGCTTCGACACGCTTTATTCTAGGAATGAGTGCTACTGCCGAAACAAGCGATCAAAGACGTTATTGCCAGATTGACTGGCTGTTGTCAAGCATGAATTTCAGCTAGAGGGTATCATACCCGTTATAAGCGTGATGTTTCCATTGCACATTTTCCCGACCATTTGGTCATCCGTGATGTGATGGTCGTAATACATGTGTTTTTATCCCTTTGCTTTATTGTTTGCTCTGTGGTATAGCAATGCCACATCAACCTCTTAGATCAGTTTCACGTGTATCCATTAAATAGTTTTTTTTTATTATATTCCGTGTTTTGCCTTTGTTGCTTATTTTTTCAGCAGAAGTATAGCTAAATGGCAGAAAACTCAGCGAATTTTCCGGTTGCATCTTTCACATGCGCAGCCCACATCAACAAACGCATGCAAAATTGTGCAAATAATGGTGAGAGATATTTAAAATTAGTTTTTAGAATCAAAAGAAAATAAGTTGACTGTAAACAGATCATTCGTCTATATTCTCTTCTGAGTGAATACCTTTCTTGTATTATGCAAACTATCCAAAGGTAGTTAGTTAGTGCACCAGAAGGTGGATTAACTAACAATGAATAACAGAAATATAAACTTCCTTCTCAATGTACGTTATGCGAATACTTATTAAATTGGTAGAATTATCATTTCAAAATAATTAAATATATATACTGATATGGGTTGCAATAATTAGATAAATGAAGATTTTTGAATTCTGATCGAAATTTTTGATCAATACATTGTATTTTGTGTTAATTAACTAATTATTATTACTTAAAGCCTTTACTATAACTTATCATTCCCATAGTGGGATATTTCGCTTGTCAGTCTGATAGGATTAGAAGGACTTAGTTTCTAACAAGTAGGACATTATAACATAAGTAAAAACAGCAATTGTTAACTGAAAATATTGTTTTTAACTTTAATGCAGTCAAACCTCGGTATAACGAATTTCAAGAGACCAAAAATTTGGCTCACTGTATCCGATCCCATAGAAAAAATAAATCTCCCCCCCCCCCAAAAAGTGTAATTATTAGTATTATAATTTTTTTCAAAGTTTCATCATGTGCTAATATTTTTACATTAGTATAATTTTTTTCAAAGTTTCATCATGTGCTAATATTTTTACATTATAAATTACTTAGCAAAGTCACATTTCGGATTTTTCCCTCAAAATATAGAAGTATATCTTCGTCTAAAAAAGAACATGTTTATAATTATGAAAAATCATTTTCGTCACAGAGTATTATGATCTGTGTGTCATGTATGTCCTCTATGTATCTTTCGTCCCAAAGTATGTACGCTTTGCGCGTTTTTCAAGAATTAGATGTCACATCTGCTTCAAATAGCCTTTATTTAGAACGCAGAAAAGTGTTGGGAAGATAAAAGAACATTAATATAAAGGTGCTTTTCGCTGTTTTAATACTAGATCAAACGTGGATAATTTTAAGGAACTGTTTACTTAAACTTGCAGAAATTCCAGAAAAAAAATTATGAAAAATTCAAAATATTTCGTTATATCCGATTTTCATGGTTTTGGAAGTTCACTATAGCTCTGTAAAATAATATTCTTTTGTTATATCCGGGAATTTGTTATAAACCGAGTCGCTATAGCGAGGTATGATTACATACGGTATTTAAAGACAATATCTGTATTCATTGAAGGTTGCAGCTCACCTTCTGTGGAGGAGCTCTCATCTTGGGTCGAGGCGCTACAGATTCCTGCGATGCAAAGATTCGTTCCTGATTGGGCAAGAAGACGCTGCCCTCACTGGGACTGCTGCTGGTATGGCCACCTTCTTCAGAGGATGTCGAGTCAACGCTTCTTCGTTCTACCTGAATGCATGAAAATTGATTGATCAGGAAAACCTTGTAAGCAAAGCACTGAGCAAATTGATTTGTCCCTAATGAAGCTCTTTAAAGAACTTGGAAGGCTGGGAGGATATAATTAAGAAACTTAAAAAAATATCTTTGTTTTGGAATTAACTCCTAGAATAGGGATGACGAACTTTTTATGCCAGTTTAGTATGCCAGTTAAATTAAGGTTTATAATTTCCAGGTGTCTATCGCTCAGACGGAAAAGTTTTTAGTGACTCTCACTTCCATACCGAAGGGCTCGGGCTTGAATCCCGGAGAAGGCATGAATGTAATTTTTTGATGTAATTTGCCTCCTTCATAAGAGGCAACGGTGGCATATCTATTAGCTGTTAGGTGCCTCCATAATAAAGTGGTCGCCGGTTCCTGCCTTAGAAGTGGCTAACGCCTATAAATGGCTAGAGTTCGCCATTGGGGGGAAAAAAGAGAATAATAATTTCAGGTGTTTAGCATGCCACTTATTATATTTCTTTTAAAAAATCATCTATAAACCCCTGCTTTGATTTCAAACTATCGAATTATATTTTCTAACAACTATGTCTGCTGTATAGTTATTAAATTTGCATATTATTTCTCTGCTAAAAATGCCCATAGAAACCAGTAAAATTTTTTATGGGTACCCATAAAATTCTATGGGTTTCTGTTGACAGGAAAAAGCTGTGGAAGTTGCATTAAACTAGTATAAATTTCGTCTAATGGTAGAGAAGTATAAAGGTTTTCATAGCAGTAAATGTTCTTTATCTCTAAACTTTTAAATTTGTTGATAACTGGAGCGTTACAGGGTGTTTATAAAGTCCCAGACCCATTTTGATGTTTAATAACTCATAAAATAATGAAGATATAAACAAACTTATCGCATTTATTGATGGAATAACTTATATATTTTCCTTTTCAGGTTTGAATATCTTTATTTTTGTAAATATCATCTGCGCATGTGGTTCATTTCAGATAATTTCATTTTCCAGTCTAAATATTTGTACTTTTCTAAATATCGTCTGCTTATTAATTGCATTTTTCTCTCTTTTGTTTTTGGCAACTATTGCAATATTATATTTACTTTTGATGTGTTTGTTCTAGTACTTTTGTATGTGATGCTTTATTCGACCGGATATTAAGGAGAATGTATACACCACAAGAGAAAGCACAGATTTTATGGTGGTTCATAGAAACGAAATCCATAATGCAAACGCAGAGAAATTGCAGAAGAATTTACCAAAAGGATCCTCCATCCAAAAGCAGCATCTTGCGGTGGAAAAAGAATTTTCTAGAAACTGGAAGTATGGCAGATAAGAAACATTCCGGACGTCCCTGCACAAGTGATTTTGATGTTGAGCGTGTCAGAGAAACATTTTTACATAATCCTGAAATTGAATATCGACTTGATATTCTCCGTGCGACGAAGGAAGTTAACGTGGAAGTTCATTGACAAGGGTCATGAAACTTTTTGAGTGTATGTTATTGATTTTAATCTATCTTTATTATTTTATGAGTTATTAAACATCAAAATGGGTCCGGGACTATATAAACACCCTGTATTATAAATAATCCAACAATAGTTGTGCTGCTTGTTAACAAGTTGATGAATTAAAATACAGATTTTTTAAAATTTAATTGCAAATATGTAACCCAAATTCTTTTTATAATTATTTGTACCATTTGCTATAAATCTAAATTTGAGTGTAGCTTTTTGGTTATAACATTTTCTTGTGTATTGGTAATTTTGTAAGTAATGACATTATTCAGTTCAGCTTCAACTACTGAGACATAAAAAAATTTTCAAATAATGCTGAAATTATTACTGACTTTGTCAATTTTGGTGATTAAATTTTTGCTTCAAATCTTGTATAAGAGGACTGAAAAAATTCCATGGTAAATTGCTGTTAAATTCAATCCTTTGCTTTATTTCTTCTAACACTTCCTGTTTCCAAGCCATAAAGGCAGAATTTGGGATGTTTAATTTGTAACTAGTTTTAACTATGAACTCATCAAGATTTTTTTTTAAACTTCTATAACTGTGATTTTTGACAATTTTCAGAATTGGTCTAAATTTTGTGCCTTTTTCCATTAAATTTCTTAAAAGCTATATAAAGATATATATATATATATATCATTCGATGGTTGTGAATAATGACTTTGATTATTATCTTTCTATTATTTTCAAAATTAGATACAGGAAGTTTAAAATTTTGTAAAAAGAATTTATATAAATATTTTGTAATATGTTTATAGGTACTGAAATGCATAGAGAAGGACAAAGCCTTGCAGGCTTCTAGAGATTTATAAAATTTTATTAAGTTTCTTCACATTGAATTTTATTTAAAATTACTCTGTGTGCTTTCCCCTATTTAGGTCTGTACATTTCATCACTGCTAATTGTGTACTTCTGATGGTTTATGCTTATAATTATCAGTTTTATGGAAATTTGATCTACAATTCTATTTTTATGTATTGTTTTTTATAGGGATTCTGTGTATGGATACCCGTTCTATGTATGGATACTCCACTGTGGTATAATTCTATTGGTTTTGTTTATGAGTTTTTGTCTACTGTTTTGTGCAGTGATTTTATAAAGTATTTCTCCCGCCTTCTTCGCATTCCTTCGTGGTGTAGTGGTCAGCACCCTCGATGCGTAACCGAGAGGTCCGGGTTCGGTTCCCGGCGAAGGCGTTGCTCATTTTTCATTCCTCTGCTTCCAAAAAAGTCCTATTGACTCTACAATTTTCCCAATGGGTACCTGTATTAGTCTGCAGATTTTTGTGTACTGGCTTTTACAGAGATTTGGCCTATGAGTATCTGTATAGGTTTGTTTGAGTTTTTGTGTACTGGTTCTGGGGAATAAGACCTATGAAATATCCATTGTTTCAATGGAGGTTTGGCCTATTGGTACGCATAAAATTCTGGTTTTTGGTTATGGGTTTCTTACAGGGAATTTGTTTGTAGTACCCATATGTTCTGCAGGTTTCTGTTTATGGGTTTTTATGGGGATTTGGCCTACTGGCACTCGTATAGTTGTATGGGTTCCCTTCTATGGGTTTTTACGCGGATTTGGCCTACATGTACCCGCACAGTTGTACGGGTATCAGTCTGTGGGTTTTTACAGGGATTTGGCCTACGAGTACCCGCAGAATTGTACGGATACCCGTTGCCAAATTCCTCGTAAAAAATTTTTATGCTTTTCTAAGGGGCCATTTTTAGGAGTGTTGTAAACTGAATAAACAGTATTTTAAAAATATTTCAGTTCGATATTACGATAATGCAAAGTGTTCGAAAGCTGACACCCTTTATTGTAGGTGAAAAAATAAAATAAAGGTAATCAGTGTTAGATGTTTTTAATTTTTTATAGTATGAAAAATTAAATGTGTCAGCACAACTCAAAATATATTATTAATTGCCTTAATTTTCTCACTTAAGAAAAACTGTGTCTTCTTTAAGACGCGTCAGTTAATATATACATTTTACTTTTCAAAATACATTCGTTTAATATTATAAACAATTACTACACTACTACATTCGAAAGCTATGCGCATTTAATCCTTCGACACCTGTAGCTAAACCTCATTAACCATGTCACTTGCATTTGTGTCATAACTTGTTGTCTTCAATAACACACAAGATTCACTTAAATCTGAACCAAGGCGATTTCTTACAGTTGATTTTCTAGAGTCCATTCATGGAAACAAAACACCTGCTCACAAGCGCGGACTCAAACATTATAAGCAGTGGCTACTGCAAATTTTTCATGACCGAAAACGTTCGTGGGAAATCGTTCCATTATTCAAGGATTAAGTTGTATGACTTTTGGATAGAATATTTGAAATCCGCACACACCGTTTTTTCTAATGCTTCACCAAGTTTGACAAATTTGTTCACCCACGTAGAATTTTATTGAAATTCTTTCAATTTAATACGTAACTGTGGCACGCCACCGAAATACATGTTGCGTGCCATAGGTCGGGTGCCATAGGTTTGCCATCCCTGTTCTAGAATCTTATGCTAGCGTTACAAAATAACATCGAAAGCTATTAACGTGAAGCTGCGAATCTAAAACAAAGCTGCAAAGATCATTTGAACTAATTATTATATCTATATATATAAAGAAGAATGTCTGTTTGTGTGTTTGTTCGCGATTAGCGCAGTCACTACTATAGTTATCATCACCAAACTTTCTACAGCTCTTTTCTGGGTGCTGGGAAAGGTCGATGTCCACTCTCCCCTCAAAAAAAAAAAAAAAAAAAAAAAAAAATGCTAAAATCAGAGATATTAATTAAAAACTCTGAAATCGCTAATTTTCGCCCTCATTTTTCCGAGTAGCAACAGTCTCGCACACTGGAGATAAAAATCTGCTTTATTTCGAGAAGTGTTGACTCTGCTCACCTTCAAATCGTAGAGTTTGTTAAGCAAAAATTTGTAAGCTTTACAAAAGCTATATATATACCATTTGCTTATAAAGACGAAAATCATTAAAAACTGCGTGCCATTGTTGCTGATATAATGAGAGAGAATTAGCTTACTTTTCTATCGAAATTTTTTATGCGAGTTCCATATCGCATCAGAATAAAAATGTGTGTCTATGAATCGTATTTTTTTGCATCGTTATTACAGAAGAATTACAGCCGTATCTTTGTTAGATGCATTAATCTCAATGTAACTTAATAAAAGAAACTGTAAAAATAAACTTGCGTAGTGAAGTCTGAAAAGCAGTTCAAATCCAATTGTTAAAAGATCAAGGAAAAAAATAAGAAGCATTAATACCTTCTTAGTAGCGATCTAAAGATGCTCTAGCTCCCTTGAATTTTGAAATCTTAAAATTATTCCTTAGAATAAAATCACAAATTCGTCAAACACTTAGAACTATCTTTTAGACCAGGAATGGCCAAATTTCCTCATGAACACTACACATTACAGCTAACAGGAAATCGATCTAAATTTTCGCAGCTCATTAGATCAAGTCAAAACTGGTAACTAAAGTCAGAGTTAAAGCTTAGTAAATTCACTAATCTTCTTCTAAGCATTTTATTTATACCTTGTAGTAATATTTCTAGACCTACGTGGGCAAGATTATAAGATCTTAGAAAGCTGTTGCAAAATGTAATTCACATTACTACTATACCTTTTCTAATTTTAGTCGCAAATGAATTTGTAGTCACTAGAATACAATAAATTTATTTTCTTGTTTTTGATTCATGCCCTTGAAAACTCCATTCTGATAGTCACGCTACGTAAACAATCGATGTAAAAAAATATTCATCAATAAAATCAATAATTACAATGTCAGTTCTATGTTGATTATTTTAACTACTTCCAGCCAATATCCTCATATCGTTATACTTATTGGTTTGGACTTAACTTGGACTGACAGTTTGTATTTTCTCTTGAAGTTTGTGACAGCCAGGGTTAAGTCAGATGACTTGATCTAAAGTGGTGACAATATAATTAGTTCATGAGGTCAAGCGGACTTACTTGTGTGGTGAGTTTGTCCAAAACGGCACTAAGACGTTTGCGTTTCCGAGTATTCTCATTGGACGATTCCGTCGATGGCACCTGATTGGGGCTTGCGATTGCTGGAGACGGCGCTGATTTGCTACCTGCAGAAAAAAGATCAAAATTAGACACTGAACGAAGAATAAATACCATGTAATAAAACCTCTCTAAGACGACCACCTACATTTTTAAGAGCTGAATTCGATCGTCTGAATTCACCGCAGAGACGTAACATTTTTCAGCATTAATCAATCTCAAATGTTTTGAGATTTTGGTTCTGCTGCAATTATCCAGAAAGCTTGTTCTATTAAGGAATTTGATTTTCTTGAAACTTTTCAAATTCACAAAAATTTATCCTGTTTAGTCAATGACTTCAGTTCCAATCCAGTCTTGCCTAATGCCTTCAAAATTCTACTAACTTAACCCTTCATTTTTCGTTACTATTTCTGCCGATAGATAGCGCTATCGTCTGTTCCACTGGTTGCCTGTGGGTATAAATATGATCGACATTCGCTTTCTCGTTTTTGCAGAATTTTTTGCTCCTGATGAAGGGGGACCCGTCTTGCCCTAGAAATCGATTGGGATTTTACAAAATCTACGCCGAATACAAGGTTGTCGATTTGCCTCTCTTATAATATCAAATGTGTTTGAATTCCTTAAATCAAGTTTGTCCAATATTATTTCTTAGGTCATCACTGATTTTTCAAACGCAGTGAAACTTCGTAATAAGGAATTAAATTGCATTTGCAAAAAACAAAAAATGTAACACAAATAATTTACAAGATCTAGCTACTGTTACGAATTTTATACTTAGATAGGTAATTTTAGTAGAATAATGAGTAAAATTGTTGTATTTTTCTGCGTAATGTAGCGTGAGACAAATTTTTAAGAGAAAGCTATGCCGGAAAAGTAAGAGTACAGGGCAAGTGCATTTAACATTGAATAAATGGGTATCTCGATAATTTGGCGAGATATCGCCAAGCTGACAACGGTTTTAGCAACTTATTTTGTAGTCAAATTTGGAGAGAAATCGCCAAATTTTCGCCTCGCCAAATTCGGCGAAAATTTGGCGACATTTTAGTCTGGTCCCTGTATCGCCGTAATATGTATTGAAATTTAATAAATGTAATTGACCGATATGTTAGCTGTAACACTAATTCCGCCCTCGTATTGCTTTCCAGTTATTTCGAGAAGCAGAAAGTACCAGAAATATCTCGGCGGCCGGTTGAAACTATAAAAGCTCGAAGAGAGAGCATTTACTCTCCCCAGTTGCTTAATTATTATTGTTGCGAGTTGTTTAGTTCCGCGTGAACTGAGATATCCGAGTTAGCTTTCTCTTTAGATGCGCTTTACATCACGTTGTGTTTAACATTCTTAGTAGGTTGTACTGTAATTACTGATTATACTGTGTGATACTGTGAACAATTTTCCGAATATTTCTGTGTGAAAATTCCAGAGTTCTGAAATATTTCTTTTAATAAAAATAAATTATTATTGATCTGTCATCGGACTTGTGCATTTAATCTATTACGAACCCGTACGCACGCAACTAGAAACAGATCGTTTCATTGGTGGCGTAAGAGACAGTATAAGGTATGCTTGATAGCATGTTTAATAAAGTCAAACCACGCTTTTTTAATATGTTCAAATAGTGCATTTGTTCAACAATTTTCAATAGCAAATAATAATTATAAGAATTGCAGTGTATTAATCAATGCTCGAATATGATCCTTGTTAAATGATAGTAACTGCTGCTCAGACAGGAAATGGGTTAGTGACTCTTAACTTTCGTATCGTAAAGCCCGTGTTCGAATCTCGGAGTAAATGTATTGTCATGGATGTAATTGTCTGTTCCTTCATAACGTTCAACGGTGCCACAACAATGTTCAACAGTGCACAATCTATAATAAAATTACCACCGCTTCCGGCCTTAGTTACGGCCAATCTATTTTGTAATCCATTTTGGAATAAAAGTCCAGGAACCGGGAAATCGCATTGAAAGTTATACTTCGTTATTCAATCAAGTGAAACATTTTTTAAAAAAATTGAAATTGCCAAAATATGAATATTTTCATCATTTAAAATGAAGACTTAAAATACTTTTGTAACTAGAAGAATATGACTATGTACAGTAGTGGCGAAATTCAAGGCCGGGTAAAGGAAGTGGATATATATATATATGATTGAGTTATTTCATTCAATTACAATTCTACTAACTTTCTCAAAGGAGATGATATACTCAATACTTCATTCGTAAATATATATATATACACACTTTTGTACTGCCGATTACAATAAAAAAGGAACATGTTTAACTAGGCATTACAGCGCTCTCATGCATAAAATTTCAACGGCTAGTCGTTTTTGAATTATGTGGTATACGTAATACGTATGCATAATAAATATACTGCGGGGAAAAAAAAAGTTTCTATACTTCCATTTTACTGGGCCGATTGACAATAAAATTCAAATTGCGTTTTTCGTGTCTCCGAAGCACGACATAGGATATGTATTAGATTTATACATAGCGCTGTTTTAATATAGGTATTTTGACACAAAATCGGACTTTTTCTGAAATGACATGAATTTTTTTTCCCTCCATATTTCCTCAAATTACGCCAAACTGCAAAGTTTTGTAAAAATCGCAGGAGTAGTTTTTAAAAAAATTAGGTCACAAAATTTTAGCTCCTCAGTGTTAATTGAATTTGGTACATATTTTATGAATATCTCCATTTCTATTAAACTTACCTGATTCCTACTTTCAGAATTCGAAATTTGGTCTTAACCCAAATATAATTCGCACATTCTTTTATGATTTATTTTTAAAATTTGCATTTTTAAATATTGTTTATGAATTTTTCGAAAAATTTTTTCTATCATAACCTATAAAATTTTTAACATCAACCTAAAGTAGATGTATTCCTAAGCATACCTGGAAAAAATAAGAGTTTTTTTTCTTCCAAATTTTTAAAGATATACATGGACTTACATATTGGCACGATTTGAAATTTGGCATCTTTTGTTTGAGCGATAATACCGCCGAATGTGGTTTACGCACTTGTTAAAATTATTTGAAACTATGAAAGATGACTTTTTTCCGCTTATGTACAATGAAAAAAGGAAAGAAAAATAGGTTGCCATAAATTAAGAAGTTCGCCGAGTGAATTATTCTTGGCGCAAACTGAAGAAAAAATGTGTCAATGTAAATTTTTGAATTTCTCTGTAAATTTCACACCAAATTTTACAAAATTTAATTTTTGCTTATAATCTGAGCCGTAGAATCGAAATATGGGGAAAAAAATTGGCATGTTTCATTTCAGAAAAAGTCAGATTTTGTGTCAAAATAGCTGTGTTAGAATAATACTATATATATAAATATAATATATATCCTAATTTGCGCTTTCGAGACATGAAAAACGGAATTTGAATCTCGTCAATCGGCTCAGTAGAACGAGAGATATAGAACTGTCACACCCTCCCCCCCCACACAATATACGTATAGACGTCACGAAAAAATGCATTTTTTGTCCATTTTAAAATTCGTTTTGGAATAAAGATTTCTTCGTTTTGTCCCTTAAGTACCGACGTTACGGGAGAGGGGGGGGGAGTGTAAATGGATTCGAGAACGGCCAAAATGGATTTCGTTGAAATCTGTTATTCGAAATTTTTTGCGATTACAATACCTCCTTTACTTCGTGAAAGGATATAAAAAGGGAGAGCAATACGTGAGGAAATGCGATATCTATTTCAGGTGTAATTTTAACGAGGCTGAGAACAGTAACACTTCCCCTATAAAAATGAAATCCTATGAGTGAAAATAAAAGTCGTACACTGACCGTCGTCGTCTTCGGTACTGGTCGTCATAATGTGTCCGGGGTCTGAGTCTAGGCTCAGACTCTCAGCCATGATGGCCTCAACATCTTCCTTTTTGGTCTGTCTAGGCCCGCACTGAATTTAATACTGGTCTCCACCTTTCATCCATGCAGTTGCAAGTTATCCCGGTCTGAAAAAAAGATAAATAACTGTTTATAATTCTGTACCGCAAAATTTCAACATTTTTAAATACACCGTAAAATAAAATTAATTTTGAAATTTACCAAATAATTTCGCATTATATATTCGATTAAATATAAAAAGATTTTAAAAACAGCAAAAATTAAAATCAGGTTAGTAACAACAATAATTCAAAGAGGTGTAGTACAATTTATATTCTATATCTTACACATATCATATCTAACATAATTCTTTCCGAATATATATAACACATGTTTATTTCGTGGAATTCGTAATGCTTCTGACATATGGTTCGTAATATTTCTAACATATGGTAGTGCACTTACCAAAAGTTATGAGTTTTTTCAAGCTGAGGAAATTTTTATGGTTGAACATTACTTCGCGTCGCATAAATTTGACTGCGATGACATTTGTTCATACTCTTTATTGGTGATTTCAATCATTTTATTCTTGACTTTGCCTACTGATCTAAAGTCAGGAGAAAACAGTGGCCACTTTTTACTTCCTTATACGAAATAAAAGAAGTACTGTAATCGCAAAAAAATTCGGGTATCATATTTCAACGGAATCTATTTTGACTACTTTTTAATATAACGTTGGTAAAATGATTTTTTTTCTAAAAAGGATTGTAAAATGGATTTAAAGGATTCAAATGGATTTTTATTTTGACATCTGTACGAACGTAAATACGTATATATATCGCGTAACCCGATAAATGATTAGCCGTAGATCGCTGAAAATGGGTCTGCTATAACATGTGCACTTCGCTTTTTTATTGCAATAGGCAGTACTAAAAGCATATATATATATATATATATACACCCACCCCCTTACCCGGCTTAAAAGTCCTTACTGGATCTTGATTTTCCTTGTTGTTCGTTATAATCATATAATTCCAATTACAGAAGTGTTTCTGATGACGAAAATGATTTGGCAATATTAAATTTCCCCACAAATCACAAAATCTAGCTTTTAATGCGATCTCTCGTTTCCTATACTTATATTTGGAAAATTTTACTCATTATA
>KK112342.1:191844-211514 GCA_000611955.2 Stegodyphus mimosarum
TATTTAATTTCAAAATTTGCAGTTTTTGTTGTCATTTTCAACTTGCCTTGAGGAATCAGTGTATTAAGTTAGAATAATTGGAAGAAATAATTTTAAATGAAGTGCAGCAAAAATGTGTATAATTTAAAAGGCCCTATAAGGAAGTCACGTCTCGTCTAAATCAGATTTTTACTTCCTTGTATGAAGTAAAGGAACTATTGTAATCACGAAAAATTTCGGGTACAATATTTCAACGAAAATATCCATTTTGACAGCTCTCGAATCCATTTGAAAGATGTTTTTGTGTGACATATCTACGTACGGACAGAATAAAGAACTCTTTTTCCCGAAACGAATTCAAAAGAGATATTTTCCGTGACGTCTGTACGTACATATGTATGTATCTCTTATAATTCAAAATCGAGAGCCTCAAAGCGTTGAAATTTTGTATATGGGACTGTTATAACATGCAATTGTGCACCTTCCTTTTTGGTTGCAAAATTATGTACATATACATATATATACATAATTTATTATTAAAAAAGTTTTTCTTATATCATCTCCAAGGAACATAAATTTAAATTAATGCGATTAATTATTGGAATAAATTTGAGTAAGTATTTTAAGTATAAGTTACTTAGATTTCTATTGTAGAAAAGTATTTTATTTTAATAAGCTATTTCCTAGGCACTGGCTTATCTATAGCCAGGAGATAAAACAGTTATACACTGGTAATTTAATCCGGGTTCAAATCCTAGTGAACCGGCTGATTGTAGTGAATTCTCATAGTATCCCCCATTTGTAAGATCCAGTTTTTCCCCAGAAAGTCCTCCATGAAGGCACTCCTTCCCTTAGGTAAATAATCCTAATTTTATCTACCATAATTTAATAAATTCGAAGAAAATTAAATTTACACGGTGTTGTACAAGAGCTAAATTAAATACATAATGAATTACATTTCTACTCGTATCTTTCAACTACTGAAGCTGTACGATAATTTGTATGTAAAAGTGAGATACTAATGATTCGAGCTTGACGACACGGGCGTCCGCAAGACTAATTGGGCACTTAAACCCTCCTGGTTCGTACACTAAGGCATGCATAATATATCTGTTTTGTCGATACAATACTGTTTTCTGTAATCTACTTGTGAACCCTTCCAAAGTAAATAAATAAACAAACATTAAGTGTAAGCATACGTTCTTTGCCTCCCCTTTCTTGAAAAACTTTCTATAAGGGTACGATTGATGACACGTTTTAAAAAACATAACTACATAATCTAAGTGGTTACGGCCTAGTTTGTAATAAATTATATTCTATATTTTACAATGAAAAAAGAAAAATATTGGCGTAATCTACGCAAAACTCTAAAAATATTACAAATGCAGACAGAAACTTGAAAAAAAAAAATTTATGTGATCACAGTCACTGACTTCCTTTCCACATTTCGCTACCAAATGTTATTGATCCTAAGTGTGAAACGAGAATTCGTTCAGTAAAATAAATGAGTCAGTTAATTCTATTTTTGATAGAGAATTTCAGATTCAGCAGTTGGCAATAAGCGAGGAAGCAATGCGGAGCTTCCTGAGGTGCATTCTTCCGAGTTTTCTTCAGGATTTTCGCCAAACCGTTTTTGCGAAGGAGAAATAGTCCATCTCTGTTCTAAATAATGAAGAATATGTTTGTAGGTATGTCTGTATGTTAATCACAATGTGAAAAAAATGACGTCAGCTAGAGCCAACAAATTTCGAATATACATAGCCTTCCAGCCAGTATGAACTCCTTGAAACCCGAATTTTTAATTTTCGAATTGTTTTTGGTTTATTTCATATATTGAAAGAATTTAATGAATATTTGATTAACAAATTCAGCAATCTGAAAATGAGCAGGTGGCAACACTGTTCGAAATGAAGCATTTTTATCTCCAAAGCACAAGATTGTTGCCATTCGGCAAAAGGGAAAATATTAGTGTTTCAGGTTTTAATCAAAGAGGTTAGATTAAAACTGAAACACTAAAGATTTTTTATTCGCTTTGTGGCAACTAAAGAGGTTAGAATGAATGGAGTAAGTCTCCTCCATATGTTCTGTGCAATGAAAAAGAAGTCATGATACGTCACGATATGACGTCACGACTTATCATGGCCGCTGCCATAGGCGGATTTCTGTGGTTTTGTTTACATTCTAATCTGTGTTGTCTGCATGTTAGCTATTCATTGTTGAACTTTTGTAAGTCTCCCGTTCTAATTTTAATACTTAACATAAAAAACAAAAAATTCTACTGAGTATATAGAAAAATCACAAGGATTGCAAATAACCGTTTGAAATTTACTAAAACCTAGGTACATGAAAATGTGCAAATGATAAGCATACATGGTAAAACCTGGCAGACAAGTGAAAGTTTCAGGCGTATTTTATGGAAATTATGCCTAAAGACACTTTTCTGAACCTACGGACATTGGTATTTACTCTCAAAGTCAGTGTAATTTTATTTAACAATATGTTTCGAAGTCTTATCCGTACGCTGAATGGCGGCTATAATAAGTCGTGACGTCACGTTGCTGAAACATCATTTCCTTGGCTTCGTTTTTACGACATCATGCTTACTCTATCTGATCTAACCTCTTTGGTTTTATTCAATAAACTCAGCTATTTAAAAGCAACGTCTGCCGCTGCCCGAAACGAAATACTTTCATCATCCACGCACCAACGTGTTGCCATTTAGTGAAGCTTAAGATATTTAATATTCAAATTTAATGTGCCTCTTACTGATTGCCAAACCAAGCGATATAAAAGCAATTAACGTAGTTCTTAAAAATGTTTTCTTTATTCTTTTGAATCGAGTTGATTTAAGCAAAAATGTATTTAAATCACGAGATATCTAATTAGAAATCTTAAATATTTTTATGAAATGACATTATCTGACTTCATTAAAATCATTATATATATATATTTTTCCGTTTTTATGGTAATTATTTTTAGGCAGCTGGCCGAGGGAACCTGTAATTCGAATAAACTTTTTCTTTTCCATCTCCGCTCTTATACTGTCATTGGTCCTTTACAATACTCTTCTTTGCGAATATTTTAAGCCGGCAATTTCCTTCATACGTGTATCGTTCCAACGCCATTTATGGTTTTTGAATGCTGTGATCAGTTTGCGCAGCAAAACAAGTGGGTGCTGCCTTTCGAAATATTTTCACTATAATCGTAACCGTCAGAGCTGTATTGCTTTAAATCATCACATGTTCGAATGCATACCTTCCAATAGCAATATCTGAAATTTCATTTCGATTGGTTGAACGAATAAGCCGTTAGAGTTCATAACATCGGGGAAGTTTCTTTTTTTTATGACCACCCTCGGGAGCCAAACTTCTTGTATTTTTATTTTTTCATAACGAATGTAAAACTTTCCCAAATATAAATAGAGGAACCAGGCGACCGCATTAAAGATTAGATTTCATTATTTTTCTAAAACTATTTTTTTTTTTTTTAATTTGGCTTTGCCAAATCATGAATATTTTCGGCATTGGACGTATATGACTTTGACCAACGATTGCGGAAATAAAGGCCGAGCAAAGACGTTTAAGCCGGGTAATATTAGTATATGTATATTATAACTGCCAGATTTCAGTAAAAAAGTGTGATGCGCAATTAGATGCTATAGCAATCCCATATAAAATTTCATTGCTCTACCGTAATTATTTTTTAAATATGTGAGGTATACGCGTACGTACGTCCAGACGTCACAAAAAAATACATTTTGAATCAATTTTACAATCCGTTTTGGAACAGAGTCATTTATTCTGTCCTACGCACGGATGTCACGTAAGGAGTCATTCAATAAATTTAAAGAAAATGTACTAGCGCCCCCTTTCCTCCCAAAGAAAAAAATCTGAAAGGTTTCAGAATTAAACGTTCTCACGGATTTGTTAAGGTTTTTTACGTTCTTGCTGAGCTCGTAGTCTACCAGTCTGCTCTTATGCTCACTCCTACTAACCCACTTTTTTTTATTTTAAAGCTTTATTATTATGCATCCTTTTCTTCGCATTAACGCCATATGCAACTCAACTGTAAAATTACAAGCATTTTAAAAGCAGCATAGTAGTATACAGTTAGAATTCCCAATGCAGCGTTACGTGATGGCATACATTTTTCTGTTCTTTTAGGTCTTTTCTCAGTTTATCACATCAATGCTCAGTTTTCTTACTAAGGTGGCTTTACCAAACTTTTTTTTTTGTCTTTTTATTATTGACCTATTTTGTGTTTATTTTATTTATCAAATATCACTTTCTTGGCGCACATAAAATTCGATTCGAAAGCAAAATCAAAAAATACTTCAAAACAGTATATCTCCGATAGAAGTGCTGCGCGCAGATAAAAGTGTTTTATTTCGTAGTGATGCCATTGCTCTCTTTGAAATGGTGAGTTTGTTGATCAAAAATCTATTAAAGTGATGATAAAACGAAATGAAATAGATGATAAAACAAATTCGAAATTCAAAATTCGGGTTTTTGGGTGCCCATGTTCGGATGGAGGACTACGTTAGTCAAATTTGACGGCTCTAGGTTCCGTTGTCTTTTCACATTGCGAGAAAAATACATACGTTCATGCAGATTCTTCATTAATTAATTTCGTTAGATATAATACAGGGCGATAAATATTTGTTGGCAACAATTTTAAAAGTGATACGCCATTTGTAGTGTTTCAACGCAAAATGCCGTTTTGGGACTAAGTACCATTCGGGACTAACGTTCCTTTTGGATTAAAAAAAATAGTTAAAATGGATATTCCCTTTGAAATCTGATAACCGAAATTTTTCGAGATTGCATTTTTTCCTTTACTTTGCACAATTGAAAAAAAAAAAAAAAAAGCAAGAATAATCCTTTCAGAAGACACTAAAAAGAAAAGAAGAGGGGGCAAATGAATAATTCAAACAGGAATATTTTGCTCCAGAAATGTAAATACTTCCGAAACTATACAATTAACATTTCGATAGACTCACATTCTTTCTGCAGTGTTTATGCGTCTGGAAGATTAAAAAAAAAAAAAAAAAAAAAAAAAAAAAAAAAAAAGAAGAAGGAAAGAAAGAAAAGAACGATCCCTTTAAAAAGAATTCTTAAATGATTGAAAACTTTCTCGTCTTGCTGTCGTTATCTGGTTTGGGTATGAAGACGGGGTACGTAAAGGGTCTTTGTCACAGCGAAAAAGAGGGGAAGCCCGTGAAGCGTGCAAGAGAACCGCTTAGCCCGTGCCCGATATTTCACGGCCCGTCGCCCTCCATTACATTCGCGGTTTCTCTGCTAATCGCTATCTTGATAGCCATCCTTCCGGCACATCCAAACGATCCTCGCAAAATTGCTAACTCTGTGAAGAGTTCTCTGCCACTGGTATGTAATGTCTTCGTCTCTTCAGCAGTTTACAACGTCTTTTGAAGACTTCGTCACTCGCTTTCGAAAACTATTCGATGAGCATCTTGCTAAAGACTCCCTTCATTACTCACATTTCGATTACTTTACTTTTCTAACTTTGCAAAAGTGGTTGATTACGCTTTCCTTCATCGAACACATGACTCAAAAGATGAAATAAAAAAAGGTCTTTGTACAAAGAAAGTTGGACATATGCAGCGACTATTACCTAACGGCAAGTTGCCAAACACTTTGGCGCGCTTGCCAAAACACTCGCGTACCCTTGTTTTTCGATTACATTGCTTTTTGTTGGGAAAAGGATAGAAGAGGGGGCGAGTTTCTTCTCTTTAATTTTCTTTTGGGTGATTGTTTTTCGTGCGGGACAGAGCGATTGTCGAGGGCTAAAAACAGTTGAGGGGGGAGGGATTGGGAGTCTCAGTAAAGGAAGGGGGTAGGAAAATTTTACCCATTGTGTCTGGAAGAATTTATTGCCCCGAAATGTGCCACCCTCGCAAGATGTCGTCGTTGTAAAAATAAACCGAGGGCCAAGGGGAAAAAAACGCGAGCTTTTTCTCTCTGCGAGAAAGAAAGGAGTTCACCTTTTTGTTCCTTGAGATTTTTTACCCTCAACAGTTAGTTGGTCTTTCTTTTTTCAACTGCAAGGCAGCACCTAGAATATGATTTTTTTGTCAGCCAGCAGCGCATGCATTGACACTTCTTAAAATTATTTCAGATTATTGTAAAATCAAAGTTAAAAGGTTTTTTTTTTTTTCCTTTGTTAGCTCAGAAGGACTATTAATTTCGTTTTGGCATTTTCCGTCGATTCATTGTAAATGTACGTCTCACTTTTCAAATTGTTGCCCCCAAATATTACCGCTCTGTATTATATTTAAAGAAATTAAATAATGAAGAATCCGCATAAATGTATATATGTTTCTCGCATTGGGATAAAACAACGATACCTGGAGCCATCAAATTTTGAATCACGTAATCCTCCCCCCCCCCCGAATATGCGCATCTGGAAATTCAAATTGGGAATTTGGACCTTATTTTATTCAAGATTTCATATTTTGCAACATTTTAACTAATTTTTAATTAAGAAACTCAACGATTTCAAAATGAGCAATGGCAACACTGTACGAATTAAAAGAAAAAAAAAAATTATCTTCAGCGCGGGAGAATGTGTATCGGAAATTCTAAAGATATGCTCATTTGAAAATTATTTTACGATATTGCTGTTAAATTGAATTTTATACTTTAAGTGCGAAGAACACGATATTTAATAAATAAAGGTAACAAAGAAAACGTTAAAGAAAAGGCCCCTTTGGGCGTAATGTAAAATCTGAAAGCTTTCAGATTTTTTTTTTTTAATTATGTTCCCAAACACTAGTTTAAACGTACGACATATCTGTGTTAATCCTCCAGAATCCTGTTTTTTTTTTTTTCTTTGAAGCAAATTTGCAAGCGTCCAGAACCATATACATTAAAAAGTAGAAAAGACCTATGAATATTTGCAGAGCACGTTTTTCGGATGAAATATTTAAGATTAGCTCATAAGAAGGCATCATAAAAATATACCCCATGGACCTGGCAGTAGATTGAACATTAAAAGATACAGGTGGACTGCATTTAATTCCATATACTATAATACTGTTTTCTAGAATCAGTCAAAAATTTATATGCTCATTTTGCTCTCGCATTGGTAACTTCCATTTTTAATTTATAAAATTATTTCTTAGGCTAGATCTAAGAATTAACCTCTTCCATTTTTGGCTAAACATTAGTCATCGGCAACAATTTGCGACAAGAATTACGCATTCCCTCGAGTATTATTCCCCGTTTTACTTAACTAATTTTATCGTCCAGAAAACAAGAGAGGAAGATAATTTCCGAAGTAAGAATATAACAAATGAAAAGTAGTAATAATGAAAAGTAGTAAATGGGTAAACTAATGGTAACTATCACAATATTACTTCATTAAAAGAAATTTACGTTCCAATAAAAATAAATTGTAATATTCACATTACAATATCTAATAAGCTATCTTTATTTGTACTTTCCTGTAACTTGAATCTCGCCCGCTCTTATTTCTCGCCCGCTGTTTCTGCTACTCCTTAGGCCTCCAATCATTCATAAATAATTGGAAATGGCGAATGGTGGCCGATTCAGGGATATCGTAGACTGAATGCCAATTCGTGTTTCTTCGCTGTAATGGGTCCGTTTTTCTATTAGGCGTGTATAAAGTTCAAAAGTTAGAAGTGAAACGTTCGGCGATACCTTCGCGAGTAGTTTTCAAGGGTTTGTTAATAAGACGAAAGCAATCATTACGTAGACGAATCCATTATCAAGGTATAAACGTCGACGGGGGATAAAAGAAAGCCCATCCCATCGTGGGATTAAAAAAAGTAAGGAGAAAACATTGTTGTTGAACATAAAGCGGAAAATAAAATATCGTCACTGAAAATATCGTGATGAATAATAAAGCACCCAAAAACTGAATTAAACTTGATGGTCTCTCCAGTCTTACATAGTTTTTCCCCAGTCCCCCGAGACATTTCCAGTGTCTTCGACTTGTCGAAATTGTTGGAAAGCATATACAAAATTAAAGTTAAATTAGATCAGTTACAGTTACAAAGATATAGGACCAAAATGTGGCTAAATGGTCGCCAAATTTGGTTATTTTGGGAGATTTCTAGCCAAGTTTGGGGGCAAAAAATAGGTGGCAAAACTATTGGCAGCTTGCCATTGGCTAGGTAAATGGCACAGATAGACATTTACCTCAATGTTAAATGGACTTAACCCTGTAACACTGTTTTTCCGGAGAGATTTCTCACTCTAAGGCCTTTTGTGTTGCATTATACAAGAAATACTACAACTTACAAATAATTTCACTAAAATTATTTACATATATATAAAATTTATAATATTATGTTTATAGTTTCGGAAATATGTTACACTTTCAGAGTTGGTTATATTATTAAGGTGGTCGCTTCAAGAAGACTCACTGTATTATAGCTAGTAGGTTCGATAAAATTTTTTACCTCTCTCATTTTTTCTTACATAATAAAATTATTGGAATTCTTGAAAGCATTCATTAAAATGTTAGAAAATAGAATGTGGATGAATGCAGGCTACGGCTTGGTAGCGGTTCATTCTCAGCTACCCTCCATCGATTCCATTTTCCCAATTTTAATCTTCTCTGTCACTTTTTAACACAACGAATACTCGTTTTCCTCAGTTAAAACTGTTTAAACGAGGTAGGCATTATTGCTTGCGATTTCTGATATTTATTAATCCTTTTCTTTCTACAATTTACTTCATAAATTTCTTTTAAAATTAACCACTTATTAAAAAAATTATCGTTAATGTATATGATCTACCTTTGAATATCAAATGTATGACCACATTTGGTTTCAATAAATTCAGGTATCAAATATTCGCGGCGACGTTTTGAATAGACATGCTTAAAAGTACCTAGAAGCAAATTTTATAATGCCATGCGATTGAAAACAGAACGCACACCTCGTACATCGTTCTAAAATTACTTTACAATAAATGTCGTCTTGATCATATTGTTAAATGTAAAGGCTGCTTACTATCACAGAGCGATTCGTTTCGGACAAACAACTGTTTCAAACAATTTTTCTACCTGCTTTACCACTGAAAGAAAGACACACGATATTTTCCTTCCTTTCACAAAAAACTGTAAGCTCGTTTTCTAAAACCAATCAGCTATCAGAATCGCATTCCCATCATTAACAATCTAGAGAACTAATTTCCCCTTTACATGGCAACCCCAGAATGATCCGTGGCGATTAGCTGTTTTATATCACGTGACAAAGCAGAAAAATTGTACTAAAGAGTTGTTCTTCCGAAATGTTTTTAATGTGTGATACGACCTTAATAATAAGCCAATTGGCATTTATAACATAATGTTCCTTGTATCAATAATGACTTTTGAACAGAGAATGAAGCAGGAAAGATTGAGCCAATAAGGCTTACTGATGGGCGTAGATGATAGCAGTGGAGAAATCGGCATGATTTTGACCACAGGATGAAACGAGAACTAACGTTTCAGAAAAATCATCCTTCAGATTACCTTTATTTTGATTACATTTTCTCCAAGAACATTTTCCTGTCGAAAATTTTATTCCTTAATTACGTATGTCAGCCTATAAATAAGTACTAAAGAAACCGGAAAAAGAAGAATGTATAAGCGCAACTTCAAGGAAAAAAAAAAAGAAGACTTGCAGATCGTGCCATTTCGATCTTCTGCCCTGATTGTGCCGACCACAGGAAACAGTTCCATTCCCTTTTTGACCTTCCCTACTAAGTGAATGGTCTTTAATCGTCGCCTCGTAACCACCCTCTATCATTAGACGATAGGGAGGGTGAGCAGCGACGATTTTGGAGTCTTTTGTTTTGCTCGGAGAGGTTAACGAAGCCAACGAGAAGTTACAACTTCCGTTAGCGCGTAATTGATCGCTGGTGCCTGAACATCTGCCTGCTTTTTTTTATTGTTTTTTGTTCTTTTTAATCGTCCAGTGAAATGAGGAGCACGATTTTACCAAGGTGGAATCAAAATTCGAATCGCGATGCTCATTGAGATTTATTTCGACTGCTACAAAATTTAAATGTGAGCTCCGATGTCGTCTGGTGTCGTACTTGGCGATATTCTGCAGCTTTTAACAAGTTGCTTCTTTCTGTCTTTTCTCATAAGCGGATGTCGACTTGAAAACCAATAAGGAAGAGAAAGGATTTGGCATGTCAATATAAAGACTCCGCATTTTTAATTTATCACAACGTATGATAAGTCAGAATTTTAATTTTTTTTTTTAAATCTGTAAGTACAGAGGGTGTTTACACATTTTTAGAACAATTTCGAGGCCGTTTAACGAATGCTTAAGAGCAAAAGATTTTTTTTTTTTTTTTAAATGTTCAGTCTGATATCCTTTTTTCTGCCCTAGAAGTCTGCATCATGATTTCCATGATAGAAAGGCCTTTTCTTAAAGTTTCCAGACATACTGATCTTCAGTCCTCTTCCGCTAGTTTCCAGAGTCCAACCACCGTGGTGGGTTTGCGCTTAGAAAGAGTTCTTTTCGATAGAACAAAGGCACAATAGTCCACAACTGAAACGTCAGGGGACTTTACACATATTGCAAAAGATATATACGCAACAGCTGTATCAGTCTTCACTTTTTCGGGGAATGCATAGGTACTTTTCGAAGTATGACTTGCTACTTTGATGAAGTTTCACTCTTTGAAAGACATTGGAATGAAAAAATGGAAGTTCTTCTATAGTGGAAGTAAAACTTTCTCTTAATACGTTGAGTTATTTGAACATTTTACCCCACTGCTTTAATTTTTAATTTCCCACTGCAAGAGAATCCTGTGACATTCACACTTTCTTTACATTTACGGTACTAGGGTCTATACATTTTTTTCTCATCATTTTTCAGTTACAAACAAGCCTCTTTCTGGTTGCAATCATTTAGGTAAAACCATGCTTTCTCAAGGGTCACAATACATTTCTATTCATCTGCTGCTAAATAATTTTTATGTAGGCTTTTACAAATTGTTCTGCTTTGAGTCACATGCATGGTTGGTGAATGCTGGTGAAAAGCTGGTGAATATTATGTTATTTATTTCTTTTATTTTGCAAATCTTGGTTTATTATTTTATTTATTGTTGCTCCTGGTGTATTTAGAGACTTTGCAACTGATTTCTGCGTCGGTTGGATTTCTCTTCTTGCCAATAATTTAAACTTTAGAAACACTAGAAACAGTACGTACTTTTTTCGCGTATTCGTTTGGAGTGTTCTTTCTATGTGGAAGTAATGACTGACAGTTTTTCCTTTCCGATTAACAATGTTGCTTATTTTGAGCTTAGGAATTTTAATACTACTCATTTCACAATGTCTTTGGATCATAGAATAGGAATATAATTCTTTGGAAAGCGTAAAAATATATCCTTCAATCCGAAGGTTGTTTACATACCATATTTTGAAAAGTACCAGACGATGCTTCTCATTTCAAATAATTTTAATTGTGCGAAATTCATACGTGCGTACAAACGTCTTCCCCCCCCCAAAAAAAGAACATTTTAATCCATTTTACAGCCTGTTTTGGAATAAAAAGGTCCTTAATTCTGTTCGTTCGTACAGACGTCACCCAGATTAATAGTCAAAAGAAATTCGGGAACAATCAGAATGGATATGTCCTTTGAAATCTGAAATCCGAAATATTCCGAGATTACTTAACTTAGTAGGAGGAAGTAGAAAAAACAATAATTGTTGCCACTTCCTAAAATTTAAACCTTGTTTTGAATAACATTAAAGTAAAATTGCTTTGAAAAAATAAACCTAGATGAGTAAAATTTGTTTGACTGCTAAAAAAGCATTTCAGTTTTACAATCTGTGGCGTTTCTTTTTTAAACGCAAAATAAAATAAAAATGTAAAATAATAGAATATAAAAAATAAAAGTCACTGAAAAAATTATTACTTTTTGAACAGCATAAATAAACGAAAGGAAAAAAGCATTTTCATATTATCAAAGATAAATGAAAACTATTATTCATCATCTATATCATCAACTAATAACAATGTTTAACTATGGCGGAAGAGAATTGGTCGAAAATTAAAACAATGACAGCTATTCGACTTGATAAATTTTAGATATTCCTTAGTATTGAGAAGAAAAGGGAAAGTGATGTTAGGTTTTGGGTCAACGTCTATGGTAATTTAAAACTGGTTACATATTTCTGAGACATGGCATTTAGTAAAACTGACTGACATTGTCAATATGACAAGTGTGCTTGATGGCATTTCGCAAGATTAACAATATTTGCTTCAAAATTAGTCAGTTTCAACCATAAATCTCAACGAAATTCTGTATATAGTATATTATTTCTCTGTTTTGTTAAGATGAAATTAACATGGCTAAAACCAGATTCAACCGCATACGAGCTTAAAAATGCAAGTAAAAATGGAAGTACCCCTTTAGAAAGTCGGGATATTTTTGCTCAACATTCTGGTCCATCCAAAACTAACTTAAAGGCACTTTTCTAAAAAGCATCTTAGTTTCAGTATCAATTGTCAATTCAATAAATTCATTTGTAAATTATAATAGATATTTTTAATTTCCTCTGAAAGTGGTGTGATATATCAATTTGCAATGTGCGTGTATTCTAAACCCTAAAATTTAAAATCATAATTCAATTTTTGAAATTCCTCTTTGTATATCTGCACAGAATTTGAAAATTTTCTAGGTATTTCGTCTTTGGTTTCCACCAACCCCTGAGTACGAATTGTTCCTTCTCAATGTCATATTGAACAGAGAGGATAGGGTTATCAGCAATTCCTGAAATTTCCCGAGGCGCCAATGACTATAGGTCCACCTTGTCACTAAAACTGACATTACCTTAGGTGCTGAGACATAAAGATAACGGCACTACTTTCATGGAGTTACAAAATAAAAACTTCATAAGGATGCCGGCATCTTTGTATCCTTTGCAAACAATCGTCAATCTGCATAAATTTGCCATCACATTTATGCAAATTGACCGTACCGTTCGGTTACAGCCGAGAACATCGCGGCAAAATCATCGCGGACGAAAACGTCGCGGAGAAAACAACGCAAGGCGAAAATGTCGTGGTACAAAACATCGTGGAAGAAAATAAAACCAAGAGAAAACATCACAGTTCTAAAACGTCGCGGTAAAAAATATCGCCGTCAAAAATAAAGCTGTTCAAAAACTTCGCAGTTTAAAAACATCGTCGTCGAAATTACCGTGGTAAAAAAATAAAGTGCCTACAAATCATCGCATGACGATAACATCGCAGACATGCGTTTTTCAAGCTTTAATATGGATCGTAAATGGATATTCATTGGGAGCTCAAGATGAAAAGAAGGACAATTTTTACTTTCATATTTTTTATTAACTAATAAATTTTAAAAAAGAGAACACAAAATTTAAACAAGACAAGAAATAATTTTCACTATAAGAGTATCAGAGTAACAAAAGTGAAGAAAATAATCTCATAATTAGCAATTTTTTATAGATAAAGTCTTGAAGTTACTTATCTTCCTTTTTCTATTCTTTTTTAGATTATACTTTTCATGAAAAATTACCGGTAAAACTTTATAAAAAAATAATTTATTAATGGTCTTTTTTAGTTAATTATTTCAGTTTAAAATTCTATTAAGTGCTATAAGTTGCATTAATTTTATACACTTAAGTTTCCGTTTTACATTTTCAGCAAATATTTATTAGTTAATAAAAATATTAAAGTAAAATTTATCCTTCTTTCCATCTTGCTATCACAAATCATTGTGCGAGTATCCTTTTACAATTATTAAAGCCTGAAAAAAGCATGTCTGCGATGTTATCGGCATGCGATGATTTGTAGGTACTTTATTTTTTACCACGATATTTTCGACGACGATGTTTTTAAACTGCGAAGTTTTTGAACCGCTTTATTTTCGACGACGATATTTTGTACCATGATGTTTTAGAACTGCTATATTTTCTCTGACGATGTTTTGTTCCAAGATGTTTACGCCTTGCCTTGTTTTCTCCGCGATGTTTTTGCCGCGACGATTTCGGCGGACACCTATTGTTCAGATAACCCCTACTAAGATTTAATATTTTCCTTTATAATAATTAGAAATACGAAAAGCTTTATCATAAATATAGAGCAAACTGCTAAATCTGGCTCATTAAGACTAACATGCTAAGTAATTTTAAAAACTTTTGACGTTACTTCACTCGAAAAAATCACAAAAAGAATGCATTTTATTCCCGCGACATTAAAATATGCGGTTTTCCCAGGATGCAACACTGCATCGTTCTTATTCTGCACATATCTCTTTCCTGTGTGCATTACGCTATTTTGAAAAATTCTCGACATAAGATATAAGAAAAATACCAAAGGAATACGGCCCCACAACTCTCTGTTGCGAGCCACACGAGACACAGAATTCCACAAAGTATGATGGCAACACGCTGCGAAAGTGGACAGCGCGGAATATGAGCTGTAATCGCACCCGCAGAGAGGAACCCAAATCTCTGACAGATAAACAGAGTTATTCGTTGCCCCCTTTTTAAAGCTAACAAAATTTTAAAAAAAGAAAACAAAGAAGAAAAAGAAGAAAATGATTCTGTAGCGAGAAAAGTCGATTCATTGAGAAACAAGTCACACACACCAGGTTAGTATATAAGTCTTTTGCTAGAAAGGTGACTTTTTTTTTTTCTTCTTCTTTTTTTCGCTGTAGCATTAAGCCCTCTTATCTGGTAGGCGGCAAGAATCACAAGTTTGTATTTCTCGATTTATGAGAAGACGGAATTGAAATCAACTTTTCGCGGCAATTTCACTTGATACAATTAAAAACAAAAAATTCGTGTTATCAGCTACAGACGTTTTATTGAAGACGACGGTGTTTCAACAAGGACGAGAGATAACACATATCCTCGTGCTGGGAGTTTTGAGCAAAATGTTAAAGGATCTTTGTTCAAGAGTGAACTTTACTTTTATAAAAAATTTTGATTTGCGAAACAGTTCATGCGTACCAAAAAACAGTTACAGGCCTAACCCGAAATCTGGCAACTCAGTTAAATAACTGGGCAAACTTTGCAATAATTGAATTTGCGTCTCAGAGTGTATTAAAAGATCTCATTAACACATACCACATGAAATGATACATGATACACGCAACACAGCAGTTTATGATCTGCAAAAGGAATTAAAATATTTCTTGACCATTTGGCGCAAGCCGCCCTGATCGACATAGCTGTTAGCCCTGCAGGCAGCCACATCATTGGCTCCGAGTTCGAATCCCTGAGAAGGCAAAGATATTTATAAGTGTACAGTGCCTATGCGGCATGGAGGCACTTGGAATTTACTGCAAAACAGAAGCGCACGATCGATGCTGTCTAGGATCGACACCGACATAGCATCCACAAAGCGATTTACAAAGGCTTAAGATCCACAATGCATAGTAGAGTCAATACAGATATGCAGTCAATATTGGCATAGCATAGATATGATTCATAACCAACGCTTCCAAGCATATCTACAGCATTTAAACTGTTATGTGCATTTTCGATGAGCGTTATTTTGAAACTGACTATAGGTAATAAATATTTTGGATTTTAAATAGAATTGCTCCACAAGTATTTTCCTTGAATTTTTTTAAAAATAAGACTATGTAGTAAATTACCAATATTTCACGAATCTGATGAAAAGGCTGCTTAATACTGCTGCTTGAATGCATAAATTTGTCAATCTAAATGTCATTACTATGCAAAATTCTTACGGAGGATATTTACACAATTTTAGAACGATTTCGGAGCCGCTTAGTAAATGTTTAAAATATAAAGATTATTTTTTTCAGTGTTCGATTTGATAGCCTTTTTCTGTACATCGTAACTTGCACGACAGAAGGACATTTTCGTAAAATTTCCAAGGGTATTGATTTCCACTACTTTTTAAGAGTTCATCCATCGTGATGGGTTTGAGATCAGAAAGAGTATTTTTCGAGAGACCAAAGGCACAATGTCTAATGTTCTAGCTTTGGACAAATTAAATGGGAACAATTAAGATAATTCAAAGTAAGAATAATTTTTGACCTCAGCTGCTGATTGACCAAAGCTCAGAGTGGTCAGTAAGCAACAAAGATAAGATTTATCTTGCAAATCATGGTATTTTGGGCTTTTAACCAGTTCATATTGGCCAGACTTCAGGGTTGAAGAAGTAGATGTTTGTAACGTAAACTGCTAGTTACGTTCATCGTCACACTTATCCTTTAAAATTATTGTGTATTTCGTGAATTATTGACCCTCTCATGTTGTCCAAACCTTAAAATGGTCAAAATTTAGGCTTAGGGTAAGTAGACATCTTTAGCGTAACCTGCTGTTGAAGTTCATCGCCAAAGCCTTTTCTTATAAATTACTGTGTATTTCAAGAATGCATCATGCTGGCCAGCTGTCATAGCTTACTCATACTGACCAAACCTTGAAATGACCAAACGTTAGGCTAGAGCCAAATAGACATCTTTAGCATAGCCTGCTAATGAAGTTCAATACCTCATGTCGGCCAACTTTCATGGCTAGCTGATGTTAACCAAATTTTGAAATGGCCAAGCTTTAGTTTTTGGTTAAGTAGATATCTTTAGCATGACCTGCTAATGAAGTTCATTGCCAAATATGCTTCTTGTAAATTATTGAGCATTTATGAATTCTTGGCTATCTTATATTGAAGAAACCTTGAAATTGCCAGATCTTTTTGGCCAAGTAGACATCTTTAGCATAAACTGCTGATGAAGTTTGCTATCAAAGACTTAACTTTGGATGGTATTATGCAAGAAACACTGCAGCTAGTGGGAAGAAGTGTTAGGACGGGGAAAAAAAATGATTCTCGGAGGTAAAAAAAGTTCTGCATCTAAAAAAATTCAGTGTCTGAAAACAAAACTGGGTTTGCAAAGACAGCGGAAAAGTTAGTGCTTATGAGAATAGAACGTTCAGTGTTATTTTACTGACTGCAAGTGTTAGTTGGTTATTTTGTAAGCGGATTCGTTTGTTCTATTTTCATTTTATTTTTTTCTCTCATCTTTCTGTTTTTAACTTTGTTTGCGTTTAGTCACACATTTTTCTTCTTCTGCCTTCCTTCCGAGTTGTCTAATGTTTTATGTTTCTGAGTTCTTTTGAGCATTTGAAATCTTCCGTATATATATATGTAAAACTCGAAACTGCATAACTATAATAGCAAAGCAATAGCTTAAATTTTGAGTTTTTCTTCAAAAGAATTAATTTGTTTTTTATTTTGCCATCTGTGCTTTAAATAAATATATGTTCATCACTATAAGCTCTGTGATAAGCCTTGCACCTAAAATTCCAAGACCAACCACGTTACATGAAAATGCAGATATTGATGAAGGATATGTTTAACACAAAAAGCATATTACGTAATATATGTTTACAGCAAACCCTTGCCGAACGCTGATTTGGGGAACGCGATTTCGTTTATGCGCGTTATCTTAATTGTTCCCATTTAATTTGTCCAAAGCTAGAATTTCATTTATACACATTTCAATGTGCATTCATTAACACTGAATGCTTGCTAGTACAAATTCTGGACAGAAGTTACCAACCATTTTAAAAATGAAGCCAAAGAAACAGTGCAAACTCAAAAAGCAAATAGTGGCGAAGAATTTTCACGTATGGAAGAAGGAGAAAAAATGAAGAATTAATCCAGAAGTGACGGCTAGAGAAGTGAATAATTTTATAACACCAGTCGACGGTGAAAGTAATGGTAATACAGAAGATCAAGCGTCTTTAATTTATAACAAGTTGAATAAACTGCTAGAAAAGACACAGGAACTGTCTGATTTTGCAATGGAGATTCATTCATACCAAGAAAGCAGAAGGCACTTTGTGAAAGGCATTAAAAAGTAGGCGCTTCTCACCACGAAAATTCTTTAAAGAGCTGTGTCTCTCATTGCCCATAAAAAAACACCAGCTTTTTTTAAAAAAATAATTTTACTATATACTTATTAAGCAGTAACAAAAATTCCTTCAATTAACAATATGTTTCATTTTTAGCCCAAAACGGATGTTAGTTTCGAAACGTCATATTGAGTTCAGTTACTATAAACGGCCCATCACTTTTCAACTTGTTGCCACCAAATATTATCGCCCTGGATTATATTTAAAGAAGTTAAATAATTAAGAATCTGCATGAATGTATGCCTGTTTCACGCACTGACAGAAAACAAAGTACCTAGAGCTTTTCAGTTTTGAATAACGTAGTCCTCCACACGAACATGGTCACCTGGAAGACGAATTTTGAATTTCGAATTTGTTTTATTTTCTATTTAATATTTTGTAAAAGTTTAACGAATTTTTGATTAACAAACTCGACGATTTCAAGGCGTGCAGAGGCAACACTGTACGGAATAAAACTTTTTTATCTCCAGCGCGTGAGACTGTCTGTCGGAAATTCTACAGATATACTGTTTATAAATATTTTGTGATTTCGCTGTTGAATCGAATTTTATGTGGCGTAAGCGTCAAGAACGTGATATCTAAAAATAACGTAAGCACACAAAACTTTAATAATAAAAAGACAAAAAAGTTTTGTAAAGCCATCTTCGTAAGAAAACTAAACATTGGTATGATAAACTCAGAAAACACTTGGGGGAAGTCTGCCATCACTTAAAACTGCATCGATAATTCTAAATGTAAATACTGCTGAGCTGCTTTTAAAATATTCGTAATTTTGCTGTTGAATTGTATATGGCGTAAGTGCGAAGAAAATTATGCTTAATAATAAAGCTAAAAAGACAAAAAATAAAAAATTAAAAAAAAATGATTAGTAGAAGTTAGTCTAACAGCAGACTGCGAGCTCAGCGATAGCGTTAAAAAACCTTAACAAATCCTTTCAAGCGACCGTTAAAATATGAAACTATTCATACTTTTTAATTAAAAAGATATTTTAGATTTGTTTAAATTATACATAGTTTCTTAATCTGAATTATACCCAACGCATTTTCTTCATAGAAAGTTAACTTTTTGGAACGCGATTTTGCCTTATGCGCGATGTATTAATGATGCCTAACTCTGGTATTCGGGGAGGTTTTACTGTGCTATAAAGTTTTATCGAAAAATTATGCATAATAAGATAATTCCTGCATCATCTGAAAATAATAATAAACTATGCACGTTGCAGTGTTAATTTATAATTAACTTCTGTCGTACGTCTTAACATCCAATGCATTCAGAACTGTCTACTTCATCCTCAGTAGATAGTGGAAAATATGGCACCTGTTTTGCATAGATTCATGTACAGATTTAATGAATTACACGGGCGGGGGGCTATAATCATGCTTTTCATCAAAGCACTGCCTAAGCAGTGAAACGTTAGTTTCAACCGCGTAAGTGCGCTTTGCTCATTTGCGGGGTTTCTACGGAGACATATTAAAGTTGACTCGCTATATTTCACCAAAGTCTATTCATTCTTGGAACTTTTTTGTAGTTTATATGATCGAATGGTTTATTTCTTTAACTTCAACAGAAAAATTTTTGGATGCTGTACACAGCCGATAGTTTAAATTGTGATTACCGATTCAATAAACATCAGCGCTTCTCTATAAGCCCGCTTATTCATTAGCGTGTAATGAAAACATCGAATCATCTTACCAGTAAGTATATCATATATTTATCAATAATTTATGAGCTTTTAGTCCTAAAAAACATAGATATTTGTAGAGTTTTTTTTTTTTTTTTTTTAATTT
>KK112342.1:213041-236052 GCA_000611955.2 Stegodyphus mimosarum
AAGCAGGAATTTAACTATTTGATGACGTAATTTTCTGGCATTTATTGCGTTGTTTATTAGACAATTGTTTCATATTGGTAATTTTTTACCCACATGGAGAAAGTCCAAAAATTATGTTAATTTCGCAGAAATAATTGACATGCTTGATTAATTTTAAAGCTCAGTTGCTCAATGCTTTTCAATATCACAGCTGCCAATCTTGAAATATGAAAAACCGAATTAGTTCTGTTTCCGCGATTCCTCTTTCCGCGTTTTTCAAAATGTTCCTGCTTCCCGGGAATTCGGAGAGTACAGTCCCCCTACAACAGCTCCTCAGGAGATGTAATGATGAGTCATTTAGAAGAGCTGGGAAGTTTCTTCGTGAATAAGTTAAGTCTTCGTCAGGCTTCTCTCGAAATTTTTAGTTTTATTCTATTTGTAATTATGTTGCAGTATTAGCTGTTATTTTCAGATCTTATGGTAATCAATAGGGGTGTTTTAGGCATTATAGAACCTAAAAGGAAAAACTTTTAGTCCTTCATAAAGGTTATCAGTATCGAATTCAGAATAAAAATAAGGAAAAATGTAGTTTATTTGCTTAAATGAAAGAATTAAAAACTGCAAAGGCGAGATTAAGACCAAAGAAAGAACGTCGCTTTAGAACGAATATTTATTCTGAAAGATTTTATTATAACTCACCTTCATGCAGAATTTCGGAAGCATATTATTTTTACTTTAGAAAACGATCTCTTAGTTCATTGTCAAAATAATCGCAAAGTTTGAACATCTCTCTCCCGTTTTAAATACAGTATTAGCTTCATTCATGGAAAGATCTGAGATCCTAAATATTTTCCGATTATTTCATTTAAAAAATTCTTTTTATAAATTTTTTGCTTTCCTACACTTCGGGTAAGGCCAAGGCCCAGTCGCTCCCCCCAATATGTAACCCATTTGAGAAGGCAGTAATAAAGATTGATGATTTCGCGGAAACAGAAACGTTTTCGACAACCGCGCAAACAGGAATCGCGGAAACAAGAAGACACCGAAAAACTGGCAAGACTTAAAATACTGTAGAGTGTAAATCCTCCCTAAAGGCTTGGATGATCCTTGGATTCATCTCTTACGATGTCGTCGATCAAAATCGGCTCGAAACGTCATTGCTTTCACGGATGGAAAATCATTCGCCCCTATTGTGCACCTTCGGTAATATTCTCTGTGATGAGATGGCTAAATGATTGACGAGTATTGGCTATTCCCAACAAATCCCTTTAAGTTGCCAGTGTCCGGTCATTTGATGTAACAATAACGATACCATGTTATAAATAAAATTTCTTTCTAATACACTAGTATAGACTGAGGCCCAAATCTCTAATTCTATTTTTTGTGTTTCTCAGTGTCAGTATTAGAAGTAAAATTTAATTGTTAATAAGGTATTTTTCCCGTCTTCTTAGATGCTTTCGTGGTGTAATTGGAAGCATACTCGACGCGTATTCGAGAGGTCCGAGTCCTGGCAAGGGCAATGCTCATTTATCATGATTCCAGCTTTAAAAATAAATAAATAAAAAAATTCTATGACTCTACAGTGGCGCCCGAACTAAAAAAGGTGGTGGATAATGATTCTCCACCACCAGGATTTGGCGATTGGGTTCCCTAATCCCCAGTCGCCATTAAAGGGGGGAGTATATGAGATATTTCTCCCGCCTTCTTAGCATGACTTCGTGGTGTAATACGCAGCACGCTCGACGCGTATTCGAGAGGTCCGAGTTTCGAGTCCCTGAGAGGGCATTGCTCATTTTTCATGTCTCCTGCTTAAAATAACCTGATGTCTCTACGGTTATAATGAAATTTTGTAGTAAGATATAAACTGCGAGCCTCTTTATTATGTAGAAGCCTATTCTTCGTGTCACGTCTTTATTAAGAAAAGACAAATTCTAGAAGTCACCAGTATTTCAGAAACGACTAATAACTTCCGTGAAAGAGAAAATTCTTTGGCATCGAAGAAAATGGTTCTCTGCATATTATGAACTTGCTGTAAATAAAGTAACCTTGTGACGATTACACCTCTTAAAGTCATCATTATTAACGATATCTTAAATAAACATCGGTATTGACAATCAGCTCTTTAAAATGACCACCTTCATAGGAGATAGAAATATTGGCTGATTGCAAACATGATATCTTAGAAAGATTAATTTTTTTCCCTGTCTTTTTATTTGCTGCTGTTGTGAATATCTCACTTTTCTGACACGAAATTCATCCTAGCAAAGAATAAAAGATAATGCCTGTTGTTGGCAAGAGCCTTGGGCATCACATAGGTCATAACACGACTTTGCCAAGTTCCGCTCTAATTTTGAGGGACAGCCCTTGAAGGAGGGGTAGTTCGAGGGTCTTCCACCCTTCTTCCCCTACCACCAGTCTACAAGCGAGGGTTGTCAGCTCGACATATATTCAGAGTGTCCCCCATGCCGCAGAGACGGTGTACATTTACAAACATCCCCGCTTTCTACAGGATTCCAACTCAGGCCTTTCGGTAAGGTAGTCACTTACCACTATCCCGTTTGGGCGGCTAAACTTTATTGCAACAGCAAATTTTTTTTTCTTTGTGTGGTCTGATAGATTTTAATAGCATTTTATACTTAAAAAAAATAGAAATGTAGAACCAAGCACGTTTTAAAATTGAAATTCTTTTTTGTTGGAATTTTAATTTTATCTACCAGTAGAGAAGTCGATTTTATATGTTGACAACAATAGATATTACATTTACGTAAGAAGAGAGACGAAATAATTGTACGATTTTTTTTTCTTATATTTTATTTATTTACTTAATTTCTGAACAGGAATTTTTCTCTGGAGTGTTAAACTGCATTCCAAAGTCTTCAGTTTGCAGTTAAGTTTCCTTTAATAAATTATTGTATATCTAATAGTGAACTTATGCAGAAGCTTATCAAGAATCCAAAAAGAAATATATAAGGTCAATAAAACGTCAAAGGGAAGCCCACAGCTTTAAAAAAAATTATTCCACAAAACCGTAATTGATATTTCTTCTTTCAAGTACTAGACTGCATTCGAAAGTCTTCAGTTTACAGTGCAGTTTTCATTAAGCTTCTTTTAAAGTATTTAAGAGTAAATTTATAAATTTACCAAGTAATAGAATTTAAAAAAAAAAAAAAAATGTGAAAGCTTTCAGATTTGATATTATTCCCAAAGGGGCATTTTTTTATCGTTTTGTGTGTTACCTTTATTTATTAAATATCATGTTCTTAAACTATATGTCATGCACTTAAACCATAAAATTCAATCCACCAGCAATATCGCAAAATATTTAAAAGAGTTTCCGATACACAGTCTCGCGCACTGGAGATAAAAAGACTTTTTTTCCCGTACAGTGTTGTCATTGCTCATTTTGAAATCGTTGATTTTCTTAACTAAAAATTAGTTAAAATATTGCAAAATATGAAATCTTGAATAAAACAAATTCCAAATTCCCAATTTGAGCTTCCAGATGCGCCTATTCGGAGGAGGATTACGTTATTCAAAATTGGATGGCTCTAGGTACTGTGGTTTTATCACAGTGCGAGAAGCATACATACATTTAGGCAGATTCTTTATTATTTAATTTCTTTAAATATAATACAGGGTGATAATATTTGGTGGCAACAATTTCAAAAGTGATTCGCCGTTTATAGTGAGTCGACACAAAATGCGAAAACGAAATTAATAGTCCTTCTGAGCTAACACTCCTTTGAGCTATTAAGGTCGAATAAAGGTCAAATATTCCTTGAAAGAACCAACAAGATTTTTTTTAAAGAATTGATCGACACAACCGTAACTGATATGACATATAAAATCTCAATAATTCTTTCTTCTCGAAAAGTAAAGTTCTGCCGCGGAAAGCAGAGGTGAAAAAACCGAATCGGGAGTCGCGAACTCCAACCTCAAGCCAACGTGAATGGATTTCTGTATGAAGAACTTCTTCACCTGCTGCTTGGAGGACCTTTTGGGTCAGGACACCTTCACCAACCATCTCGAGGCAGAAGTTATCATCGGACACCAGTTTAGTTTATCAGACAGTCTGCTCTGTGAACGAAGTCGCTCGTATATCAAGAGCATCACCACTGGGCCCCTTCGGGTTGACGAACTGGTTGGCAGGCCAGCCGTCGCAAGGTTCTCCAAGAAATGAGGAACCAAGGATTCTCAAACTTACGAATAGCTTTTCGTATAATGTATTAAAAAAAGGAGGAGACTACAAAAAAAGTTAAATATATAATCTGCTTCTGATTAGCCGGGCTGTGAATTAACCGGCCCCCGTCTTAACCAAGAAACAAAATGATTTAGCTGACTTAAACTCGACGATATCGTCTAAATTCCTTAGTAAATATTGTTCCTTAACGATGCTTAATTTCTTTATTGTTATAACTTAACGTCTTCATTTCTAACATATTCTTTCGTTATTTATTATGTGAGCTTTTTTACTTCCTTATACGAAGTAAAAGCAGTATTGTAATCACGAAAAATTATCGGTACCATATTTCAACGAAAATATTTATTTTGACCGCTATTGAATGCAATTTAACAATGTTTTGGGGTAACATCTGTGCATAAAGACACAATAAAGGACTTTCCAAACGAATTATGAAACTGATTTAAAATGGATTCAGAAGAGATTTTTTTCGTGGCGTCTGTACGTACTTACGCATGCATACATCTTGCATAACTCAAAAACGAGTAGCCTCAGAACGTTGTAATTTTGTATATAGGACTGCTATAAGATGTAGATGGGCACCTCCATTTTTGGTTGCAATCGGCCGCACAACAGTATATAAATATATGTATATTTTTTTCTTTTTTCTTTTTTTTTCTTATAATCACAGAATTTTATTTTCGGTTTGCGGTGACACTGTGTTAGAAGTGTGTTTAATTATATAAATATATGTATATTTATATATATATATGTACCCACTCTGTTACGGGGAAGGGGGATTGGTGGGTAATAATCAGATTTAAATTAAATTGAGTACTTTTAACCTGGATTTAAAAAGTTTTAGTAATTAAATGAGCTTATTATAAGCTATTATACACCGCAGTCAGATGTTTTTTAGGTATGAAAAATATACAAGATAAGCTCGGTATCATTTTAAATGAAAAGAGACATTTCAGCATAATGGGTCACAAAATTATTTCAACATAATGGGTGTCACAAAAAGATTGTTCTTGCTGTTACTAATCTTACTTGTCTGAACCAGAACAAATCCACGAATTATTATAGTGAGAAGAAGTTTAGACTGTGACAGTCGTTGGCCAGAGCCTTGAGCCCCATGCAAGTGACAAACCGACTTCGCTCAGTTTTGTTCTAGTTTTGAAGAAGAGCAGCTCGGGGCACAGGGCCGAGGATTTCATACCTCTCTCCCCTTACCATCAACATCTCGAGAGGACTTTACGTTCCCTGCAAGAGTTCCCCCATGCCGCACAGACACAATACATTTACAAATATCCGTGTTTTCTCCGGGATTCGAACCCGTGCTCTTCGGTACAACAGTCAACGTCGCTAACCACATTTCCCTCTGCGCGGCGTCTCAGAAAGATTGCATATGGGACATTTTCCCTTAGAACTTCCTCCACGATCTTTCATACACAGATGTTTTTCTTCATATATTTAACTAGGCTTTGCAAGTGTAATTCTCAGTATTTCTAAATAGTAAGAAAAATGCATAATTCTAACAGTGCATAAAACTCTACAGAAGTGCTTCTCATTTATCTGACGGCTGCGCTTAAAATCACAGTTTTTCACTGCATTTTTGTTTGCTACTAGCTGATTGGTAAGACTGGTGGCATTTTCTAGGTTCAGATACCGGAAAAGAGGCATTGCTTTAGCTTTCCTCTCCTTTGTATTATTTAATTAATTTTATTGTATTCCTCAAAATAAAAGTCCATCAGCGGCTGAACGGGTAAAACAATTGAATACTAATAGTTCTGCGTCTGCTCAAATCAGAGGGAACAGGATGATTATGGGAAGCTTATGCAGTTTTTTACATGTGTAATATACATGAATACGAGCTATCTTAAGGTGCTTCGAAGGCACTCCTCACCTGAGGTAGACAGTTCTTGTGTGCATAATTTAAGTAATTCTAACTGTATTTAGCAATTTAAAACGTAGAAAATCTCCTATAATTAGAACAGTACATGGGAAATATTGAAAGAAAACATAAATAATACTAACGAAAAATGTTGCACACCCTCTTAAGGACTGCGAATCTTTGACTTAAGGGATAAACTGATTGGACCTATCAGACTTGAAATTTTCCTTTGTGTAACTGATTTCACTTAACTTTGGTTGATCTCATCAGAACAAGGGGTTCGAATCCCGAGAACAGCTGGCTGCATGGGCGTTTTCGTGGTTTGCACATGTGAAACATGTATATGAGCGAGTTTTCCTTAGAAAGTCCTCCACAAAGGCATCCTTTCCCTTAGGCAGATAACCCTCGAGGCTTTGCGCAATCAAATAAACCAAACCAAATCATCAGAACAAGCCCACGAAATTCATCGTGGCAGAAAATATAACATTACCGCTGTCGTTGGCAAAAGACTTGGACACCGTATTGGTGATAGTAAGATTTTGCCTAGTTCCATCCCAGTTTTGAGGTAGAGTATTCTGGGAAGTGTGTGTGGGGGGGAGGGGTCTTCAACCTTTCCTTCCCTACCGCCAATGTGCAGAATAGAACTTCCGGCTAACCATAGATTTAGAGTGCCTCCATGCCACAAACACAGTATACATTTGGAAACATCTATGCCTTCTCCGGGTTTCGAGCCCTGGCCTTTCTGTACGGTAGTCAGAGTCACTAATCAATGTTCTGTTTGGACAGCAATTTTTTTTTCCTTTACATTATCTAAGTATCCTTAAAAGATAGCAGTATTACGCAGTACACAGTGAACCTTCTACTGAATACCATATTCAAAAGCAACCAGTATTTGGGGGGGGGGATAAATAAACATCGATGTTTTACATCACTTGTCTAAAACCCCCACCTCCACAGACACCAAATCATCTTGATGGTTTTCTTAAGATTTCCACTCTTCGGTTTGTTACAACTATATATGGAAAGTTTTCCAGAAACATGTTGCCAGATGTTATCAGCAATTAGTATGAAAGCAGCATTCTATAGATTACCTAAGCATTTTACAGAATGCCGAAAACTGGCCGTGGAATGAGTGAAACGATTAGTACTTCACATATTTCCCAGGCATCGTTTGGAATATTAATGAGAGATTAGAGAAGTATATGAAATACATTTCCGATTCGTTTCGAAGATCGCATTCCGCTGTTTTATGTGTTTATAGGAAACCAGTTATGCACATAGATACACAAATAGTTGTAAAATTATTCATACCTTCTGTGGCCTGGCTCATATTAATAGTAAAAATGATGAAATGGTTATTTTGTGCACTCTTTGTTCCAAAACTGAAAATGTCGTCGAAAGTAAGTCTAAAATAAATCTGGAAATGCAAGCCAAAATAAAAAAAACATCTGAGTAAAAAATTTCCCACTACTTCTTTGGGAACTATTGAGAGAGTTCACAATGAAAGATGATTCGAGCCATGTATTGGAAGTTGTAATGAGTGTGACGGAATCTACCAACCAGAAACTTCCGAACAAAAAAATAAAAAAAAATCTGAAAGCTTTCAGATTTTCTATTGCGCCCAAAGGGGCGTATTTTTAACGCTTTGTGTGTTGCCTTATTTATTAAATATCATGTTCTTCGTACTCAAACCATAAAATTCAATTCCATTAATATCGCAAAATATTTATAATTTAAAAGGGCATATCTTTAGAATTTCCGATACACAGTCTCGGGCACTGAAGATAAAAATGTTTTTTTTTCCCCATACAGTGTTGCCATTGCTCGCTTTGAAATCGTTGAGTTTGTTAATTAATATTTCGTTAAAGTATTACAAAATATGAAATCGATAATAAAACAAATTCCAAATTTGGGCTTCCAGATGCCCATATTCGGAGGAGGATTACGTTATTCAAAATTCGATGGCTCTAAGTACCGTTATTTTATCACAATGCGAGAAGCATATACACACATATATGCAGAATCTTCATTATTTAATTTCTTTAAATATAACACAGGGCGATAATATTTGGTAGCAACAAGTTGAAAAGTGCTACGGATATTTACAGTGAATCTACGCTAAATGCCAAAACGAAATTAGCCCATAACGCCAATAGCCCTTCTGAGCTGTCGCTCCTTTGGGCTAATAAAAACTATATACGAGATCACAATTCAGTTTATGCCCTAAGAACTTGTTTAGAATCGAAAATATTATTGAAATTCCTTTTTGGTTAGTTGCAGTCCAGTGAAAGCGGCCAACGATTCGTCTAGAGTATGTGTAAAACAGTGCAAAACTATAAAACATCTTTAGCGAAACTGATCAACAAACTAACGAGCTGTAATCCAAAATGCAATTCGAGCCAACCATTTTGCAATAAGTAAGTTACTTTTAATTTCTTATTCCTTATACGAAAACTTTGTTTTCTTTAACAAGAAAAAGCATAAATTTTGTTTTGTGCAACTTTCATTTTCTTTACGTGTTTGGAATAAAAGTTTTTTAACGGCATTCTTTCCTTATTTTTCAGAATAACATGTGTGCTTTTCAGGAATGCACATCTCTGTAATAATACCCTTATCATGGCCTTTTTCCATACTTTGCCTAAATATCATTGCCATTCCACAGAATGCCTAGGTATTATATACATTGCCTACCGAAAGTATATAATAATTCTCATATTTCATACTTTGCCTAAAAACGCCAGGCATTCTATAAAATGCCTAGGTATTCTATAGAATGCAGCCGTTATATACTATATTGCCGGTAAAATGTATGAGAATTCTATATATCAATGAACTCTAAAGCGATATTTTGGACATATTGTTGATGGAAATCACTACGAGCCAAATTGGATGGGTTTCATTAATTGTGGCAAAGCATGCAAAGGTTGCCTGCCGTTACAGAAAACTGAAGATCCGATCTTGAATCAATCTGTTACCACCCAAGATGTGCACACGCAATAATGATATGCATCATCGGCGCAAGGGTTTTATGACATAAATAGCGCCACCGAGTGTGAAATCTATTAAGAGAACAGCGTATCAACAATACAGTCTACTTTCCCACGAGATCTCATGCATCTCGAAAGACAGCAGCACGTCTGGCGACGGAATTTTAAGTTGTGCTGCCATGCCAGGAAGAGTTGTTATTACAACCATCCGCATACGATTTCACGGTCGAGACAATTTGTGTCTCCATATCACCGGGTCTCACGAAAATGTTGCAGAGACACGCAAGCGTCCGCTCCGCAGACTTCCTTCTTTTCTTTCACGCGACCAAAGACCGCTGTCTTTGCACCACTCATCATCCAGCATTAATGCCCCTTAAATATTTACCTTTTAGTAGAATTCTTTCACTGTAGTTTGTGACATTTTGGTGTGTTTCAGCTAATAGCGCATAATGTATTTTCGTCCTTTCTTCCTCAATAGAGTTTTGCCCTTTTATCATTAATTTGGATAGTATAGCAGTTCTCAGAACGTTGACGAAAAATTTATAAACAAATCTTACTTTAAAATCTCATAGAAAATTAAATTTTGATCCCTAAAATTTCAGTGACCATATTTGTAAAATTAAAATTGCCAAATGAAGTGAATTTCCAAATACAGCAGAACCTGCTTAAAGCGTTTGCAGAAGAACCAAATAAATAAATTCTAACATGGGAAAACTTCTAACATGGTCGCTAAAAATGATTTTAAAAAAAGAAAGAAAGAAAATCTGAAAGAATTCATATTTTAAAGTCTCACCAGATGATTTGTTCAGATTTTTTATGCTGCCACTGAAAGTCACAGGTTACCAATCTGCTTTTGGACTCGCTTCTCCTAATACTTTTTTTTTTTTTTTGTCTTTTAAGCTTTGTTATTAAGCATTGTTTTCTTTGACCTCACGTCACATAAAATTCAAGAACAAAATCAAAGAATTAAAAGCAACAATGTATTAATATAGAAGTCAAGCAACAAAAATCAGCGTAACATTTGCAAATTTTCACGGGACTACTTTCGGTGGTTTTACCGAACCATCATCCTCAGCTGCCAAAGCACAAATGCCCTTTTCGGTAAAACCATCGAAACCAGTCCTGTGAAAAATTTGCAAATATAACGCTGATTTTTGTTGTTTTGACATCTATATTAATACTTGATCGGCGTGTTGCTACTCTATCTTAATTAAGCAACAATGTCTTTAGAATTCCCGATAAAATGTTCAGTGTTGCAGTTCTTCTTCTTTTTTTTTTTAATTCGCTCTATTAGTTCTTGAAAAATAATACATGGCGATAATATTTGGTGGCAATATTCCTTTTGTTCATGCTGCCACTGAATTTTTTTATATTCACCATATTGGTTCTTTAAAAATAGTACATGGTGATAACACTGGGTGGCAACATCGTTTTATTTGAAAAAGTAATAGGAAGACATAACGTAAGGATCAAGACTAATAATATCTCTGGTGCTAAAATACTCACTTTGCGAAATAGAATCTAGCACGTTTGATAACTAACTTCTCTTAATTACTGACTCTTCTTCCTCTATAATGTATGGATTAAATATTATTTGACAGGGGTATTTAAAGACGAAGTTTATTGAAGTTCATTACCGAAGAATTTAACAGAAATTCTCCCTCTACGTCTTGCTTGATGCTTGCGAATCCAGCGTCGTCTTTGGGAATCTCTTCATCCGGTACCAAAAGCGCATAAAAGAACGCGTCTTTTAAATTTATAGCTGGCCTTCTAATAAATAAAGTGGTGGTGACTTTCTGGCGTAAAATACGACCATCACGTACATCGGTGTCTGCAGCAACACGGAGGATGAGAAGGAATTTTAACGCAGTTTTGCTTTTTTTGTCTTTTTATTCCACCGCCAAATCGATGCTTTAGCGTAATTTTTGGCGAAAGTTAGTTTAGTTGGCGGGCAATTAAAAAAGATGAGACAAGGCTATATTTATACTTTATTTATATCCCATCATCCTTTTTTAAAATAGAGTATTTTATCCAGTCTGCGTTAAGGGCGCAAGCATAGCGCGTTGGGACACAAAAATCTCCACTATCTTTTTGCTAATTCAGCATATAGCTTCCGTGATATACAGTAGGCGCCACGAAATGTGATAACGTTTGCCTGCGGCTATTTTGATAACATTAAAATAGTCATAGAATTTAACTAATTTCATATAAATATGTTAGGAAACACATAAACAGAATTTTAATTAAGAAAAAGCCAACATTTGTCTATGAATTGCTCACAATGATTATAGTGCAAGCGTTTATTTATGAGATGCTACTAACATTCTTGGAAATTATTTAACTAATGTTGCACATCTAATTTTAACACTTAGAGGGCATCCCTCACTGAAAAAGAACATGTTAATGTAAAATTAAAAATTGGTCCCCTTCTCCCCCCCCCCGAAAAAACCTCTTAGTAGATGTTTCTGTGGATTATACTTTTTTTTTTTCAGGGAAAAAGGGGCACTAGTCTCGAAGCTACAGTTTGCGTTGTTTCACTTTTCATTCAAGTCTGTTGCCATTCTGAACAACGAAAGATAATATTCCATCCTTAATCTGCATGTTATTAACTAGCAAACTAAACTGCGGTAGAACCTAGATTATCCGTGTTATCCAAGTCCAGAGCAATAAATTAAATAAATAAATACATAAAAAAGTGTTAAAATCTGAGAGCTTTCATATTTTATAGCCCAAAAGGGAGCTTTTTCAATGTTTTGTGTGTTACCTTTATTTATTAAATATCATGTTCTTCGCACTTAAACCACATAAAATTCGCTTCAACAGCAATATCACAAAATATTTAAAAATAGCATACCTTTAGAATTGCCGACAGTCTCCTCTGCCATTCCTCCCTTTGAAATCGTCGAGTTTGTTTATCAAAAAATCGTTAAAGTTTTACAAAATTTAAAATAGATAATAAAACAAATTTCAAATTCCAAATTAGGGCTTCCAGATGCCAATATTCGATGGAAGATTACGTTATTGAAAATTTGACGGTTCTAGATACTGTCCTTTTTCGCACAAGGCGAGAAATACACATACATTTATGCAGATTCTTCACTATTTAATTTCTTGAAATACAACATAGGGCGATAATATTTGGTGGCTACAATTTGAAAAATGAAAAGGGCATTTAAAGTTTTCAATGCAAAATGCCAAAACGAAATTAATAGCCTTTCTGGACTAAAAAACCTGCCAGTATAAAAGTGGAATTCCCCCCTCTCCGAGCTTCATTTAGTGTATAAAATAAATCAGTTTATACATGTAACGAGGTTATATGTATAAACTGTTTAGAATTAAAAACTATTATGCTAATTGACGATAGAGGTCTCAGTGAATCGGAATGAAACTCGTATTTTGAATGAAACTCGTTCGGAATGAAACTCGTTTTTGTTGTTCAGTTAATTGACTTTGTTTAAAGCTTCAGAACACTTTTTCCTTGACAAGTTCTGTTTGGAGCTTTAAATAAAAAGATTAACTTTAATTTTCACTGTTTTTGTTTTTTCAACTTTTTTACTTTCTGTTCCAAATATATATTATAAAATTTGCAAGTTCATAAAAATGGAAATAGGTAGGGCATCATGGTTCTTACAATCCTTAAGTAATTCTCTCATATATTTCACTTTCCATATTACATATATATACTGATATTATATGTTTAACCAGAGTAACAGATAGTTGCAGTCGTATCTTATTAGATGCCTATTCTTTTACACAAATTTTTAAAAAGTAACTGTAACAATTAAGAAGGGAAAAAAGTAAACACTGAGTTATGTGTGGCTTTTAAAGTGCAGTCGCAATTTTTCAAAGCCTTTTTATGCCTTTTCTTTTCGTCAGATCGCTTCGAAATGTCTTCTCAGTGTATCAAAGGTATAAAAAGTATATTTTTCGTAAAAACTGAAAAAAATCGGCAATTTCATCGATCTGGGAGTACCAAGTCCCCAAGTAATTATTTCATAGTAGTTGCACATCATCAAGAGTACGTAAAATCTTTGACGGGAGCAGTGGTGCCAACACGGGCACAAGGTTGGGTATCACTGCGGTAAAGAACTGGGGGAGAGGGTTACTAGCTGTAAAGAAACCAAAATGTTAATTTTTAGTCTGAATTCTTTTATGGCGAATTATTTCATTAGATATGGTAATCAGTCGACATGCAGAAATAAATTAATTACAAATAAAGTAGCAAAGTACACCATAAAACCAAGCCAAAGTTTACAACTGAGACTGGCCAAAAAGTAATGCAGAGAGAAATACGCGGCGGCTTCACCTTTTATCCAAGAGTCGTATAATATCTTCCCCCAAATGAGCAAAAAATTTCAAATTCATAATGGCAGGGGGTAGCATAATACGCACATTGATAAAGTCACGGATTTCGCTCTTTAAAAGGGTAGACCAACACGATTTTGGTCCATGAAAATTCATAATTTCGCCGCACGGCTATTAAAGTGCCGTTTACTTTTTTCTCTAATAAAACAGGACCTTCTGAGGTTACATGCAAATGCTCTTAAGTGGGGTAGAATTTATTTTAATTATTCATAAATTGAACCAGGGAGGTTTTTAATTTTCTTAAAGAATAAAAAAACCTTCATTTGTTCTAGAAGTTTTTACTGCTGGAACAAATGAACCGAATGCCTTTTATCAGAGCAAATGAATCTGAAAGCAGACATACTTAGAATTACTATGTAAGTTCGAGCCTAGTTTAACGCTAAGAAGTAAATATTGCAATAGAAGCAGATGAATGTTTTAATGCTTTTTGATGGCACTAAAGAAGATTTATCCTATATTTTATTTGTTATAAATTCGATTGATCTAGCCGTTTAACTCACTACTGAAACTGGATCTGACAATCATTTTTCCCATTATTGTTATTCTTAAAATCCTCAATGAATCTGATTCCAGCATTACTGTTTACGATAAACACTTTTATGTTTGTTTGCCTCTCTATGCTAAGTTATATCAACTGGCTAAGAAAAAATGGCTTCTTTTTACTATTATGTAGTTCGTGCTTTGGAAGTTTGTTCCTCAGAATATTTGACTGCTAATAAACCCAATTATTTGAGATCACTTGCCGTTGACAGAAGAACTCCCGAGATCAGTCATAAGCCTTTAAAATATTTTGATCTTGCCATAAAAGAAGACATTCCGGTGTCAGAAAGAACATTAATAATCTTGTCATGCTTCCATTTCATCCTTCTCTCAGTTACAAAATAGCACGGATTCTTCAAAAGTTCAGTTTTCAAGTTGTTTTCTCGCCTATCAATAAAATGCAGAATCGATTCTTAAAGATTTCATTTCTGACTTTCCATTTCAGTCAGATATGCTGTAAATTCCATGGAATTTATAGCATATCTGACTGAAATCAATCTTGTCAATTGATCAATTATCTGACTGAAATCTATCTTGTCAATCGTTGCCGCCCTTCGTTGCAGATTTCTTTGCTCCTGATGAAGAGTGACCTATACCTGCTTAACCTCTAAATCGATAGAATCCTGACAAAAATCTATGCCAAACACAAGGTTGTTACTTTGCTAATCTTATGAACGTTTTAGCTCCCTGCAATATACAAAGATTATACAATATTTCCTTGTATATCCCCCCTTCTATAGCGCCAGGTTCTGAAAATTTTAAAAATATTCGCCCTATTTCCCTCCCTTCCTCAATACTTTCAATTAATGAGCTTTTCTAAATTTTAAATTGGATTCGTCCACGTAGTGACTGCTTTTGTCTTACCATCAAAAGACATCTGCCGAACATTTCTCTTCTAACTGTTGTACTTTATGCCAGGTTAATACGAAAATCGGCGAAACAAATACAAAATGCATTCAGTCAACGATTTCGCGGAGTCCGCTGCCCATTCACCTTCTCTAATTATTTATGGCTGATTGGAGGCCTAAGAAGCAGCAGAGACGACAGGAAGACATTTTATTAGATACTGTAATGTTAATATTATTATATAATCTTATTGGAATATACATTTCTTTTAAAGAAATAATATTGTGATAATCACCTGTAGTTTTTCCCTGACTACTTTCCGTTTGTTACGTCCTTATTGCAGCCATTTCTTTCGGAAATTAAATTATTCCCAAAATTTTTCCCTAAGGATATTCAGATGATAAAATCAGTAAAAATAAGGAGGGAAAATAAAAGGAAAATACGGTATTTATACGACATGCACAGAGTGTTCAATTTAAAAGTGCACCCCTTATTTAAGGTGCATAATTTTGTGCTGATTCGTGTATTCTTCTGTTATACAAGAGGTTGATTGTACCAATTTAATGGACAAGGCAGACCACCAAACCCATTTCCGATGCGGAAAAATGGCTTGATGAGGTTTTTGCAAGGAGCAGGTGTTCTTCAGCTTTTGTTTTGTAAGAAATTCATTCTGGCGACATTTCCATTTCAGATCAGATGTTTTTTACAGATGAGGCAAGATTTCATTTGAAAGGATATGTCTATAATTTAAATCATCGAACAGGGAGTTCCGAAGAATTTCGTCTGTTTATCAAATCTCTTCTGTATCTTCTAGAAATAATTGTCTGGTGAGCCATGTCAAGCTGGGCAAAGACTGGGATTCTATTTTTTGAAATATCCATGAACGCTAAACTTAACTAGGTGGCAGTTCATTGCCTTTTTACATGCAAAATAGCATCAACTTGGATACAGTAAGATGATGCAGAATGGCGTAATTACAGTTTCTGGGGCTGTCCCTGAATTTGCCGCCCCTCTTGATATAAGTGAGAATAACATGCAGGGAACTAAATTAAAACTCTACGTTAATTGCTGAAGAAAAACTTTAATTTCCGACATTTTAAAATTATTAATATTATTGCTAGGTCTATTTCATTGCTGTTGCTGTTACGTAGATAGTCGAGAAAGATTTCTTAAATGTAAAATATACATTTGTGGCTCTTAAATATTTCTTAAAAATTTTCAAGAAAAGTTCGCAACGGAGTTACAAGATTTGGGACTTTATTCTGGAGATCGTATTTTACAGTAAGCTGCAAAACTTCAAAAGAACTACCTATCCACGTTCGCCGTTCAGTTTCCCCAATAAATGGAAATAAAACTTTGAAATACTTCTTTCTGAACGAGAAATTTTTCCCTATGGAATGTCGCCGTGATCCTAATTTAGTTAATTTTCGCAATTTTCATTCACAAGTTCGGTATAAGACAAGAGTATGTAGCTGTTGGAATCTCGTTGTAATTTCTTCGAATATTTTATCTAGAGTAAAAACTATTATTCTCTATTTAATTTGGTATTGGCAATTCAGAATCATATTATTCTTTATCTGTTTCGTGATCCGCGTGATTAACCCCTATAAAATAGTGTTTCAGGAGAAAAATGTTGGTTCCAAAGAATGTTCCGCTCGGGGCGGACTGCTGTTTGTAGCCCCCTTTAGTTACACAACTGGTAGTACAAAACATCATACAACATATTTCATTCTTAAAGATGGAGCAGTTTTTGGAGATAAGATCTTATCTAAAAATTATGACTACCCAAATCTCCAGCTCCTACAGGTCTGCGCAATGCTTTGTGGACGTGTTCATAAACAATGAACACAGTTTGGAAGAGTTGAAAGTGAGAGTACCGTTGCTGCCGCTCACGATAAAGATAATGGAAAGCTTCATAAGATTGCTAAGAACGTGGTGAAGGTTGTGGACAAATACACTGGAATAGAAGCCATTAAAAGCTTACTTCAAAGTAAGAAACATGAAAAATCAGCAAAATCCGCCCCGGGATTCCAACTTCGAATCTCCCGAAGCCTGGCCGGATGTGCTTCCATAATACCACGCGGTACGAAAAGGGAAAATTCCTTACATATGTACACTAACTCATTTGCCTCAAACTTGTAGGCGGCGAATGCATATGAATTACATATGTCTTGCAAATACTGCAAAATATTTCCAATTTTCAATTATTTGAAGACCAAGTTTACGTTATTTTAATTAGCATTGAAAAAAAATGCAAATAATGCAGCAGAAAATCTATAAATTAGGTTGATTAATTTAGAAAGAGATATAAATCTTACTAAAAGACTTTCAGATACAGAAATTAATAATAAAAGAAAACGATTGACAGATGATCATCTACAATCTGAGATGAAGATAATTTCTAGCAACTTCAGATAGAACTGATTTCAGATAGAAAATAAATATAAATTTGATTTTTTCCCTTTGGATTATTATTATTATTAGCTCAGAAGGGGCTATTAGTCTTAAAACGGTATTTAGCGTCAAATCACTATAAATGCAGCGTTTCACTTTTCATTTGAGTCTGTTGCCCTTCAGCAAAATGTAAAATATTTATCTCTCAAATTCTAACCATCTGTTATGGAATAACAAACTAAGCTATTTGAAAACAACTCTTAAGAATATATATATATATATATTTTTATTTGAATCGAGTTGATTTAAATAATCAATATGCATTTAATTCATGATATATGTAATTAAAAACATTCACTATTTTCATAGAATGGCATTATATATTTTTTTATTATTTATTTCATATTTTGCAAAACTTGAATTCATAAACTCAACGATTTGAGATCGAGCAGTGCCAACACTGTATGGAATAAAACGTTTTCATCTCTAGCGCGCGAGACTGTCTATCAGAAATTCTAAAGTTATGCTGTTTTTAAATATTTTGTAATTTTGCTGTTGAATGGAATTTTATGAGGCATTAGGGCAAAGAACGTGATATTTAATAAACAAAGTTAACACACAAAACGTTAATAATAATAATAATAATAAAGTAAGCATCTTACTAAAAAAATTGAACATTGATGAATTGAAGAAAGAGTGAAAAAAATAAATGCCAACACTTAACACTGCATTAGGAATTCTAAGCGTATGTTGCTATGCAACTTTTAAAAATTTCATGATTTTGTTGTTGAACTGCATGTGGCATAAGATAAAAAAAAAGGGGTGGGGGTTAGCGGGATCGAGGGCAAGAGCAGATTGGTAGACTGAGAGCGAGAGCGTAAAAACATTAACAAAATCTTTTGGGAGCTTGAAAAATCTGAAACCGTTCAGATTTTTTTTCTCCCTAATAGAAACTTCAATTTGTTTATAAAATATAAAAATTATACGTCGCCTGCTGTTTTCATATTGTGCATTCTGGCCGCTTGCGATCTGAGTTCCAGACCACTTCCCTAACTGTTCGGTATCACACAAACACACCCACCAACTGATCACTAAAATGCACAAACTGGGAAAATACATGCAACAAGAGACTAAAACTCAAAGGTATACATCATCCCCCCCCCATAGGTACCCAAAGAGGAACTACCTACTTTCGCATCTATACAAAAGGTGTTCAAGACACACTTCCCCTTCTCATTATAAGGCCTAACAGGAGGCAAGTCAAGAAGTCGAAGATAATTAAGCTACTCGCAGTTCATCCACTGGATTTCTGAGAACCTGGACAGACGGACGTGTTTCATGTCAAAGCATTATCGAGAAGATTCCTTGGGAAACTGCCCTTGGTTCTTCCACCAGGGGTCATCAATAATGAGGGCGTTTGTACATCATCCCCTCAAGCGAGAGGGAAGGCACAGAAGTGACTCTTGCAACAATAGGCTGAGTGAGTTTACGACATTTATGGCTTCTGGTTATCAACGAATAGACTTCAAAGCGGCCAGCTATACTTCTTAAAATTTTCTCTTTCGAATTATAGGCTCCATCTATTTCATCCAAAGCTTAAAATATTTTCAAACGAGATCAATTTATCACATTTCTCAAAATGTTGATAAATATGTAACATGATAAAAGTATGTTGAATTTTATATTTCAATATAGTATTATCATTTCATTTTTAAGTTTTCTTTTAAGTGTCATTTAAATTTCCATTTTTACGGAAACTACACTATTTAGCATAATTAGTTTTTCAGGTTTGATCTAGAAAATATTGCCCTAAAATTATTTGAGTTACGAACAGTTTCTGCTTTTATTATGGCAGAACTAAATTTTCTTCGCCATGCCGGCCAGAGTGGTTAGGGGGGATAAGGATATTGAAGGGCTCAGGTTAGAATCCTGAAGGCATGGCTGTAATTGTCCGTTCCTTCATAGGAGGTAACGGTGGTCTACTTATTAGGTCCTTCCATAACAAAGTGACCACCACTAGTGGCCAAGCTTATAAGTCGGCTGTTTATTTTTATTTCCTTCTCGTACTGCTTGAAGAGTGCATATATCTGTATCAGTATCTATATATCTTAAAATTATTAAATGTAAAGGTAAAGTCGGAGCTTAAATTATAGCTAAGAATTATTTCCCTATGAAGGCCCTAAACAATTGTTTTTTCTCACTTAAAACATAATCCAAAAGGAGTAGAAGTAATATTAAACTTCAAATACGTATATACAATAAAAAAATAGAACAATAAACAAAAGTAAGCAAAAATAATGTATTAATCTCCTTTCCTTAATGCTTCACACAGAACTTTTCCACACAGAATAAAGAAGTGTTTTGAACCCTTAAACCAGGTTGATTAATGAGTTCCGAATACATGTTTATATATGTATCTACCTCTCTCTCTCTCTTTCTCTCTCTCTCTCTATATATGTATATGTACCAAAAAAAGCAAATTAAGTAAAATCTTTCCATCCCCCACACGCATTCAGCCTCATAGTTTTAGTATGTAATAAATAGTCAAATAATCCAGTCCAGTTCGACTTTTTAATCATTAAAAAGGAAATTTAATTTTAAATGAAAACGAGTAATAAAAATGTTCCAGCTTAAATGAAAAATAAAATTTTACGCTAGGAGATTAGAAACAAAACAAACTATGATAGAGTTATCCAATGACTGCATGTTTAAACAAAATATTGCGCACGATTTTCCTCTAAAAAAATTAAAAAAAAAAAAAAAGGAGTCTCTTAACGTACACAGAAAGTTTACTAAAATATTTGCATAAGAATTTTAATTCTAGTAATTTAGAATCTAGAAAGACTTCGTTTAAAACATGCAGTTTTAAATCTTCTGTTTGAAGCAAATAGAGCTAGCAAGTCACGTAACAGACAGGCAGACTAAAATTTAATTTTTTTCAGTTGAGGGATAAAGGCTTGAATTCTAGCTTTTAAAATGATTAGAAAATCGCTCATAGTAAAAGAATTTGAGAGGATTTAGTTTTTGTTAAGGATAGAACATGTGAATCTTCTACTGCTCGAATCCAACGAAACTTCGAGAATCGAAACTGCTTTATCTTCGAGCATTTTTTACCATCCAGTTTTCGAATCGTAACCTAAAAAACCGCTGGATATTTCAACATAAAAAAATGTCTTAAAAATAATATTAATGATGATTAAAAAAGTTAGTTTTATTTTAAAAAAAAAATATCTGATATGGGGATCATATGACTTTCTTCTACGACCTGTTAAATTATATACATTTTTTGCTGCACTTCATTTAAACTTATTTCGTCGAATTTCATAGAGATATATTTCTAATTCAATCAATTCAGTTCTCACTTCGCTGCGAAGCAAAAATACGTAAAAACTTAATCTTTATTAAAAATTGTAAAATACAGAAAAACCTAAACCACCAAATACAGTTAAAAAAATTTACAATTAATATTAGTTTCTACGCAAAAACAAGCAATTCTGTCAGCCGGCAGGAAGGCAGATTTTTCAATGCGCAAAATTGAAAGTTTGCTTTTGGTTCCACTCGGCAAAAAGACACTGAGGTTGGTGCATAAACTGACTTAATATACTATTTTACTAAGAGTTTCAAATGTAAACAAATGACTGCTTTGTTTGGCTTAGTACCAACTTGATCAACTTTTAAATAGTTTCTACAACTATTGCATGCAGAATAACTAAAGGCATAAAAAACTTAACTGGACCATAAGAACAACATAATTCAATCCCTTTTAAAGCAAAAAAGGCACAATTTACCAAAGGATAAGAATAAAAAAACTGAGCTTACCGAGGCGCACTCTCTTAACCGATACATATATAATTTTTAGAAAGTAGTACAAGAACATGAGAGACCTATTTGTTGAAGAATTTTGCGCATTGAGCTGCAAAATTAAATTTAAAGATAAGCAAAAATTCTAAAAGCAATCGCCTAAAAGTAAATTTGATACCTTAGTTCCAGAGTGTAAAAATACGTGAGCAAAAATCAATTACTAAAATAGTAAAAGTAATTGCAAAAAAAACTAAATATTGGTATTGAAGAAACTCAACATTTAAAAAATTAAAACACGTAAAAATTAAAAGCATTTTTAAAAACACGTTAAATTAAACATTAAAAACACCAGAATAAATTACTAAGAATGGCAGTAAATGGCAATTTTGCTTAACTCGAGGTTCATCACGGAAAAGTTACCTCGAGTTTTATTTTTACACTCTGGAACTAAGCTATCAAATTTACTTTTAGGTGATCGCATTTAGAATTTTACTCCCTTTGCTTATATGCTTGGTGCGGCCCGTTGCAGCCAAAAAGGCAAATACATAACTACATGTTATACAAATCCCATATACAAAATTTCCACGTCAATCCCATATACCAAACGTTACTCGTTTTAGACTTATGCGAGTTAAATGTATACGCAGAGACATCACAACAACAACAACAACAACAACAACAAATCTTTTGAATCCATTATAAATCCATTTTACAATCCGTTTGGAAAAAAGTCCTTTATTCTGTATCCAAAATTAGATGATGAGCCATTGCTATATATTTTTTAATATTAACAGTTCACCCCTAAATTCCGGTCCTCCTCAAAGCGAGAAAAATGGCATAAAATACAGCGTAAAATCCTTAATGAAAATTTTTTCTAATTTGAACTTTTCCAAAATTGAAAACCTACCCATAATACGTAGAAAAAAATAAAAAAATTTCAGTGAATAAATTCTTTAAAATTGAGTCTGAATTTTAAGGAATCTGTTCACAATTTAAATCCATTTTACAAATAGTTTTGGAAAAAAGTGTCTTTTACTCTGTTCGTACTTACACATGCCAGATAAAAATTTCGTCCAAATGGATTCGAGAGCGGTTAATGGATATTTTCGTTGAAATATGATACATAAAATTTTTCGCGATTACAAATTTTTAAAATTTTTCGCGATTTTCGTTTATTTCGTACAAGGAAGTAAAAAAAAAACCGGACAGTTGCAAATTTTAGTGGATAAGGATTACGAGCAACACTTTAATAGGAGAGTCCAACGCTGTGCTCCATTTTTTGTATCGACCTGAGTTAATTGTCGAAAAGATTCTCTCATCTTTGCCTTTGTCCTGATTAAAAAAAAATTCCCGGGTAGAATTTTTTAAAATCAATAATTCCGAGAGCGAATTATTGAATCTTAATGAAATATTTTTTGTCAAATTTAATTCAAGTGAGCCTGAAAATTCAGCAGTTCTAATTATAAACTTCATTGATCCAATTTCATTCGTAGCTTCTTAATACCGTGTTTCTACTCTTCAAACTTTTTAACGACAGGTTTTGAAAATTTTAAAAATATTCACGAATTTTCTCATCGTTCAGAGAATGAGTTCTTCTCAGTTTCAAAATGAGATTCGTTTACGTAATGACTGTTGTCGTCCTACTAACAAAGACAAATCCTCGAAAACTACCTGCGAAGGTCACGCCGAATCTTTCTCATCTGTCTTCTGAACTTAATAATATAATGACGTTCCCTTTAACTGTTAAACTAAAATATTAACTAAAAATTATAAGAAATTGTGATGTAAATATTACCATGTATTCCTGTTGGAGTGTAGGTTTCTTTTAAAAGAAGTAATATCGTGATAGTTATCCCTTCTTTATCCATTACACTTTTTCGTTTGTTATGTTCTTACTGTAACCGTATCCTTTGGAGATTATATTATTCGCATTATTTTCCCCTCCTGATTTTCGGATAATAAATAAAAAAAAAAAATTAAAAATGGAAAAAAATACATAACGAATTACAGTAAATAGATCTTTAT
>KK112342.1:236114-269613 GCA_000611955.2 Stegodyphus mimosarum
AGTTTCTTTTTTTTTTTTTATTAAGCACAGGCTGAAAAGTTTGCTTCAATTAATTCTTTTAATATTAATTGAGAATTGTTGTGGCTTCTCTTATTATTTTTAAATGAAAGAATTTTTCAGAGATTCAGGACATACATTTTACGATTCCGATTTTAAAAAATAGCTTCCTCCCGTCTCTTAATTTTTAGAAGTCGTACAAAAAGAAACATTAACTTAAAAACTAGACGCACTATACACTTCTCTTCAAGGAAAATTATATATGTAATAATTGAGAATTGTTGTGGCTTCTCTTATTATTTTTAAATGAAAGAATTTTTCAGAGATTCAGGACATACATTTTACGATTCCGATTTTAAAAAATAGCTTCCTCCCGTCTCTTAATTTTTAGAAGTCGTACAAAAAGAAACATTAACTTAAAAACTAGACGCACTATACACTTCTCTTCAAGGAAAATTATATATGTAAGCAAGATTTTCTGTGACAAATTATAATTAAATTTTACGTAATAAAACATTTCGATCAATTTTGGATATACACAAAGCATGACTTTCACATACGCGCATGTGTCCTGGGCTTACACTTTCAAAAGGGTTACCAGATTCTCGTATAATATTAAATCCATATAAAATTACATGTATTTTTTCCAGTTTTAGTTTTGAAATTACAAAATTTAAAAAAAATTTGAAAGCTTTTCGATCTTATATTACGCCCAAAGCGGCGTATTTTAGCGTTTCGTGTGTTACCTTTATTTATTAAATATCATGTTCTTCGCACTTAAATCTTAAAATGAATTCCATAACAATATCACAAAATATTTAAAAGAGCATATCTTTAGAATTTCTGATACACAGTCTCGAGTGATGGAGATAAAGACTTTTTTTTTCCCCCGTACAGTGTCGTTGCTTTGAAATCGTCGAGTTTCTTAATCAAAAACTCATAAATGCTGCACAAGTTATGAAATAGATCATGAAAGAAATTTCAAATTCCAAATTTGGGCTTCCAGGTATCCATATTCGGGTGGAGACATACGTTAAAATTTGATGGCTCTAGGTATCGTTGTTTTAGCACAATGCGAGAAACATATGTACATTTATTCAGATTCTTCATTATTTAATTTCTTTAAATATAATACAGTGTTCTAATATTTGGTGGCAACAATTTGAAAAGTGAAACGGACATTTACAGTGAATCGACGCAAAATGCCAAAACGAAATTAATAGCCCTTCTGGGCTAACGCCGTTTAGGCTAAAACTAAAACGATGAATTATGGTTACTGATGAAAGCAAAATTATAATTTTAAAAAAACAAATGACATGATTTTTTGAACAAAGATAATAAGGACTTAAATACCACGGGACTGATCCAGCAGAAGAAATGATTTTTTTCAACGCTTAAGCGAAACTGAAATGTTTAATTCTACATTTTACTCACATGCTTGATTCCTTAAATGATAAACAATTTAATTGCGTTAATTTGGTCATATTTGTGTCCTTTAATCGATCTTTGTGGTAAAATCGACAAGAATTCTTTGGATTCTGTAGTTTTCTTCTGTTTTTTACAGAGGCGAGGAGTGGGGGAACTTGTTCAAAATTTGCAAATTTATATTTTATACAACGATAGTAAACTGAAATCATAAATACAAAACGTTATTTTTTATAAAACACATATATTGAACCATAAAAACAAAACGTATAAAAAGCTGATTATTTTGCTTTGTTTAAAATATTTTGTATTTGTAATTTTGGTTTAGCATGTGTTATATGAAATATAAATTTATAAATTTTTAACTAAGATCTTCTCCCCCACTTAAAAGAAGCTGGTGGAAATAAAATTAAAAAAGTCTGAAATGTTTTAGATTTTAAATTACGTCCAAAGGGACGTTTTTCTAACACTTTGTGTGTTACCTTTATTTGTTAAATACCATGTTCTTCGCACTTAAACCATAAAATTCAGTTCAACAGCAATATCGCAAAATAATTTTAAATTCTGCATATCTTTAGAAATTTCGGTACACGCTCTCACGCGCTGGAGGTAAAAATGTTTTTCTGTACAACGTTGGTATTGCTGGCTTTGAAATCTTTGAGTTTGTTAATGAAAAATTCGTTAAAGTTTTATAAAATATGAAATCGATAATAAAGCAAATTCCAAATTTGGGCTTCCAGATGCCCATATTCGCAGGAGGATTACGTTACTCAATGATGGCTCTAGGTATCGCTGTTTTATCACAATGCGAGAAACATACACACATTTATGCAGATTCTTCATTATTTAATTTCTTTAAATATAATACAAGACGATTAAATTTGGTGGCAACAATTTGAAAAGTGAAACAACGCTTATAGTGGATCAACGGAAAATGCCAAAACAAAATTAATAGTCCTTCTGGGCAAATTGTCCCTTTGGATCTAAAAGGAAGAGCCTAAAAGAATTCTTATTAATTTTGACCTGCCTTAAAATGCGCAAATTTGTATTTTATACAACACACACTAAACTGCAGCCTCAGATAAAAACAGCATATTTTATACAACACATATTAAATCCTAAATTCAGAAGGTACGGAAGCTGAATTTTATTTTATTTATTTTCCCCCACCACAGAAGAAGGTCTTTGGAAACTAATCCTTAGACGATAAGACAGATAAAATGCTGTAAGACAAAAATAAAAATGAGACAAAAAAAAATAAATAAACAGATAAAATTCTAAAGAAGAAGCAGACATTTAAAAAAGTTTAAACTATCACGAACAGAGTCTCACGCAATCTCGAGCTTCATTTTTTTTTTTATTTATAAAAGAAGCATTTTATTTTATTCGCTATTTAAATAAACTTGCAAACAAAAAGTTGCATTACAAGATTATTTCACGAAATGTTTTAAATGAAAGTTATTTTACATGAAATATAATTTGCGTCAATGATACTTACTATAGTGAAAAATCTAGAAGGGGAGCCTCTCCGTAACAGTTTCTGCTCCGAGCATTCATTATTATAAATTATGCCAGCCTCCATAAAAAGATACAACTTCCATAAGACGTTTTGCCCGGGCTTCCTATTTTATAAGTCGAGGCTTAAAATGGCAATCTTGCTAAGCTATCTTGCCCTGGCCTCCAGTTTATTAAATCAAGCTCTGATGGAGCAGAAGAGACCTGTACAAAATCTTACACACCGGGTTTCCAGTTTTGTAAATTGGGCCCTGGATGTACATTGCTGAGATTGAGAGGATTTTTACACGCACGAGCATTCTTACGTTAGTTGCTACATGTTTTTGCAAGACACAGCGTTATCAAAGAATTTTCTGTGAATAGTGACTCGTTCTTAAGCAAATAACGTGATTCACTACATGTTGTATTTTGCTGAACTGTCTAACGGCATAGCTTTATTCAGAATTGTCCAAGGAATTGAAGTGTCTCTATAGGCTTCTTAGAAAATAAGGCAAAGTACTTAGGGGGAGGAGAAGAAAATATTTCTTGAAGATAGTCAAGGTGGGTGAAGAAAGACCCTTTCATATAGCGAGGTCCACTTGTTGGTTTGTGCCCGCAGGCATACCCTCCCACGCAAACGTTTTCAATGTACCGGACAAAGAAAGAACCCCATGACTATTCTTGACCCCCCGTCTCCTTAATGGTCTTCCACTCTGGAACGGCGTCTCTCTGACTGTTCTAAAGGAAGGTCAGTCTGAAGCTGAATTCAGAGATTAAGAAAGGTGTTGGCAAAATTTTTACAGAATTTCAAGAAAATACTGGAGCTATTTGCGAAGCTTTTCGCAATCGATTGGATCTAAAGTGCATTTAAATACAAAAAATCCTCATCTGTAAAAGTAACCGGTATTTCTGAAAGCATAAATAAATATGGTACTGAAAAAGGACAACCTGCACAGAAAACCGAAATCATCTGGAAGCACAAACAGTCGTCTTAAAGAAAGTTCACTGTCTTTTAATCTACAAACGTAATATATATCAATGGGCATAGCATTGCTTGGAGCCTTTGAACCATTAAAACGATATCTTCTTTTGGGTACACATCAGTCTCTAAAACTCAGAAACAGAAATCTAGAATGGCTCAGATTTTGACGATTACCTAAAAGGGCTCTATTAAAGTTAATACGATTTATTATTAGTAGCGATTATCGAAAGAGATGGCCAGGTGGAAGAGCGACACATTTTGCATGGATATTAATTGGATGAATATGCATTTAAACTAACATGGGAACGTTATATATCTTCTGTACAGTTAAAAAGTAAAAATAATAATAATAATAATAATCTGCAATGGCATTTTGTAAGATAATGAATGTCTTTAGTTAGCTATATTATGAACTAAGTGCATTTTTTTCGAAATCAATCAGAAAAAAAAAAGTATTATGCTTTTAAACTTTTGAATAATTCAGTTCGTTAATGAATAAGAGGCAGATTAAAAACGAAAGAGTAATTAATATCTTGTTTTTCCAAATGGCAACGCACCCGAATAAAGAGTGAAACAACGCAAATCGAGTTTCGTGATTTTACAATATTTCTGGACTAATAACGAATTAAATGCAAGTTTGCATATAATTTGTTGATATTCAATTATTATGCTTTTGCATAAATTCCACAATACCATCTCCCTCCCACACAAAAAAACTCACATTTAATTATTTTAATAATTATTGGTTTAAATTTTAGTTAAAAAGGCATTTTTTGCTTGCTTCATATGTTTTCCTTGCTTTTTTATTTTCATTCTTAGGACGATATATCTCTTAATAATTAGGTCGAATTTCAAATATTTTGCCCTGGAAAATAATGAAAATTAATATGCTACTGAAAATTACTTGAAGATATTTATTTACCATTTAGATGAAGCAATCTATGATCTCAGCATCAGATTTTCAGATTTACGAAACATGCAAATTCTTACTGGATTTTATTTCTTTGTGAATCTTTAACAAAATCGACTCCAAATCCGGTGCATTCGTCCCGAGCGGTAAAATTTTTTGAGTTTAAGAAGCCCTGGGCGGCAGAATTGACGATCCTCAGAGAACGTAGAAGCTTCAAAATACCTAGCGCCGACCATGTTCCTCAAGAATTCAAGCAAAAAAGAATTTACAATAGCGTAAATTATGGCTGAAAAGTTTTAGAATGAATTAAGAATGGATTAATTAGTAAGAAACGAATTTAGCTGATTATTTATTTTCTCCAAAATTTCGTCTCTAAAAATGTGATAAATAATACAATATTATTAATAATTAACGCACTTTCTTAGATTTTATTTTATGTTTTTAATCTGTTTATATGTAACAAAGAATTTAGAATATGGTCAAATGCATTTAAAAATAAGCATACAGCCTTTACATTTTTTTCATAATTTTAGATATCAGTGAGGAAATTTTTAAATGAAGTTCATTATTAAGAAAATATATTCTTGAAACGCGAATCTCGTTAATTTTTTTGAAAGATTACTTAGCTGAAGTGCTTGCAGGCATACTTACTAATGACAAGGTTTTCATTTGGGCGTTTTCTTATTTTGTTGTTGGCAGATATGCGCCACTTACTTAAATCGGTTATTCATAAAATGCTAATAATGCAGCGCGAAAATTCTTAATTGATTATTAAAAGTAAAACAATTTTGCAGAACAAATACTACTTACACAAAGAAAAGCCTAGAGGTATTATACAAACAAACTGTAAGACGTACCATGCAAAATAAAATGCCATATAATAATTCGGGAATAACTCGTATTTGTGCTTTCTTTATATAAAACATGCTTTTCAGTAGACAAAGACTGTTATAAAATGATAATTACGAAAGCTAAGGGAATGAAGAGGACGTTCCTAATGCACTTTCTCGGAATTTTCATCTCTGTCAGGAATGGAATGAGGTTCCGGCCTTGCTAGCGACCTTGCCTTGCATTGCAAACTAAGTTCACTGCCGCCAAAAGTAGAGGTTAAACCGCAACTATTTGGGCTAGTCCGTTAGAAGCATTTTTTACGAGTTCTTCCTTTGCTATTTTTTAAATACATCGTCTTTGGTGCTGATTAAATTGTAATTGCTTGTTTAACCTCACACAGGGATGCACAGTTGAAATGTTTTGAGGTTTGCAAGTGATGATAAAATTTTGTTCACTCTCCGAATAAAGGGTGTCTGTTCCAATAAAAGCGCAGGATTCAATATGTCCAATAAATATTTTATTTATAGAAAATGGAAAATATTTTTACCTATTACCAACAGGTAAGTGTCCCAAATTTAGAAACCAAGCATATTCTAAAGAAAATAACTAGAAACAAGTTCTCTTCATTCTGATCGATCAACAACTTTCCCCATATCCACTGACAGATAAGGCTCTCCTATCTCCATTTTCAGATAAACCTCAACTCCTGCGGCTGACCATTCCTTCTCGGGAGCTCCTTCAACTCCAGCTCCCTGTGCTCCCGATCCAGAACTCTCATTTCCTTCTACTTGTTCCATTAGGTGCATTTTCACCTCAAAAAAGATTGCTCGAAACTTCCTAACAATCTGTGTATAACATTCACTATTCTTGTAATGAGTTTTCACAATCAAACCTCGCTGTTTCTTTAGGTGATGCTTACCAGCGCTACCTAAAGAACACTGGTAGTTCGGCCAGCGGTTCGTATTTCGGCGAATGGGTTGGCTGCATAGGCGTTTTCGTCCTTCCCCCTATGTGTAACGTGTATACGAGGCAATTTCCCCTAGAAAGTTGTAGGGTTCCTTACTTTCATTCTATCAGATTAAACATCGAGGAACCTAGTGAATTGCTAAGCGATTATTCGCTTAAGTCCAAGAACAGAAACGTAAACTCAAAAAGGGTTAATTACCCTTTATTTGTTCAAAATAAGATTAACAGTCGGCCCCTTTCTTTGGGCGTACAACAAAGCCTCCACTTGGGCTTAAAATGTAAGAAATAAGAACTAACGAATGAGTGTCTAAAGAGATTTAGCCGAAGCTAACACAATTCTAAACTAGTTGGTCCGTAATATTAAATTAGCCAGCGAACTATCAAAAGGCACGTAACACGGCCGCGCGTAGCAACAGCTTAGAGAGACGTAGCTAAAAGGCAAACGCGCGCTACTAAGGAATCCACACTCTCTCTGCTGAAGTCAGTTGAACTTGACTTAAATACTATTCTCCTTCTCATTTGCATTTAACGCGATTCTAAGAACTCATTCTGGTAGGGAATTGTAAGTTGAAGCTAGAAGAGATAAGAAAGAAGCATTAAATTAAAATAACTTATAAAATTAAATTATACCTTACAAAGTTCTCCCCGAAGGCATCCCTGCGCTTAAGCAGACAGCTCTCGAGTGCTTTGCCATAAGTAAATATACCAAACCAACCTCTGGGTAGCGCCCCAGTGCGACTGAAGTTGCGAAATAATAGACTGACAGTGATCAAATGCTAGTCTTGCCAGCTCGAATCAAACTGAAAGTTTTTAAAGCAAAACATTTGCCGGTTGTAAGTATGTAAAATATTTTCCATTTTCTAAAAATTAAATATTTTTGTGGTCATATTAAATCCGGAGCTTTTAGTGGGACATCCTATTTAACGGACTCCGTTCCTCAATAAAGGGGATCTTACCAGAAAGTCTGTGCTTTTAGATTCCTTTGAATGCTGATCAAATGCAAAATAAACGCATATCAATGGAATTTATTAGTACATAGGAAGGTCAGGGATTGTTCTCATGGTGTGCTTTGAATGTAATTCACATATGCGCAAATAAAAGTCTTCATAAAATGTATCGTGGTTACTAAAATAATAATTAATAATCGGTTTCATATATAAGCTGTATTTAATTACTTTTAACGCTTCCATATCAAATCATATATAGCATCTACTGATAAATCATGAAGGTTTGAAAAGTAAATATTGCTTGAAATTATCTAGAAGTGGCTAATGTTCACACATCGCAGAAGAAGAAATTATCTACATCTTGTTTTTGCACATTTATCTACAAGATATCTTTGAAGCATTCTGCTGCAATGCTTTTTCGGATACGGAACGATGATAAACTTGTGGACGACAATGATGCCTGCAGAGAAACTCGGGCAAGGTTGTAGAATTTCCTTTACGATTACGAATCGGTATCCATTTGCTTCAAGGTTATAACTTACCGAAATTTTAATACGTTTTTGATATACAGTTGACAAATATTAAATAATATAATATAAATAGTACATAAACAAAGTATAAAATAATTTGAAAACTTTGTCGCACTGATCTCAGACTCAAATTGCACGTGGGTCAAATGCATGGTCTAAAAACAGCCAGTTATATGCACACTACACAGGAAAAAATTATATTAACAAAAGATATATATATATATATATATATATATTCTCTTTTATTTACAAAGTAAGAAATTTAAAGCTAGATCCACAAAGACATGAAAGAAATGAAATTCAAAACAATCAAATTTGAATTTTTTTTTTCATGTCTTTGTGGATTTGGTTCTAAATTTCTTATGTTTTATCTATAATTGATCAATTTTAAGAAGCATATTGCGCGGAAATAATACTGGGATTACTTGTATTAAAATAAAAATTTACGATAGTGTAATATTCTCTTTCATATATACGTAGAAGAAAATACATAAATGATTACATTATCTCCTTGGAAATGTGATGAAAATTTAGATAGTAAAGGTGTGCTATTGCGGAAATAAAAAATTGGCATTTGTGATTTATAAATGCTAAATTAATAAAAAGTAAGTTTAAACAATTAAAATAATTGTTTATTCCGATTTTTCAACGGGATTCTATACAATCACCAACAATTCAAAAGGATCGCGTTTCTTTTTTAGTATTTCTGAACAAATTCCCTATTCCAGTTTTCTATATGCTAATCCATTTTATAAAAGATCTGAATTTAAATCTTAAATTATTTCATATACATATCATTAACTGATTAATTTTGATTTTAATTTTAAAGATTACCCTATTGCTCTGACTCGTTTCAAATTTCTCTACATAAACCTTTAACTTTTTGTCAATTTTAAAATTTTACACCTGTTTTATACCCTATACCTTTTCCTCAGATAGGATAATCAGGATTTCTTTTACCCAATTTACTCTCTCTATATATATACATATATATGTTTTTAACAAAACGAAAATCTTTTTATCAAAAAAAAATATTTTAACTAAATTTATATTTTGCTTACTAAATATTTATCAAAGCCTACATAAATAATAAAAATTCAAATTTAATTTATTTTCTACCCGAAATTTAAAGTTTGGTACTTGCAAGACGTTTCTGTTGGCATACTTTGTTACTCTAGCATATTGACAGCTAAATATAAATAATTTAGACTGACATTTATGTCAAATAATCCTAATGATTTTAATTAATTATTCAATAACTTACTTCAGTTTAAACTAAGATAAACCAAATACGAAAACTTTGTGAGTTTTCAGAGAAATCGAACCGATTCTTTTCTTATTAATTTTCAACTGTTGCTGTCCCCCCCCCCAAAAAAAGTCTTTCAGATATAAATGCATTCCAAAACAAAACGATTACTCCTGCGAAAATCTGCAACTGAATGCATTTATTTTTCAAAAGTGGGAATCAAAACCTATAACTTAAAATCTTTGATAAGGATTTAATCAATTAGCTCAATTTATAGATTCTTGTGCACGCTGTTCATAAGAGGTTATGAAAACACTGTAAGCTCAGACATCAAATGATATTTTAATGGTAAAAATTCGCAATGAAATAGATAATACACCAAAAAGAAAAAAAAATTGGGAACTTTCATAGTTTATATTGTACCCAAACTTTTTTTTTTTTTAACGTTTTGTCTGTTACCCTTATTTATTAAATATCATGTTCTTCGTATTTAAACCATAAAATTCAATTCAACAGCAGTATCACAAAATAATTTAAAAACAGCATATCTTTAGAATTTCCGATATAGAGTCTCGCGAGCTGGAGATAAAAAAATTTTTTTTTTTCGTACAGTGTTGCCATTGCTTGCTTTGAAATCTTTGAGTTTGTGAATCAAAAATTCGTTAAAGTTTGACAAAATATAAAATAAATAATAAAACAAATTCCAAATTCGGGCTTCGAGATGACCATATTCGAGTAGAAGACTACGTTACGCAAAATTTTATGTCTCCAGAAACCGTTGTTTTTTCACAATGCGAGAAACATACATACATTCATGCAGAATTGGTGGCAACAATTTGAAAAATGGAACGCCGTTTATAACGAACCAACGCAAAATGCCAAAACGAAATTAATAGCCGTTCTGGACAAATTGCTCTTTTGGGCTAAAAATAAAAAAAATAAAAAAAGTAAAAATAAAAATATTTCAATGGCAATGAAAATAATGTAAATTCAGACTTCAAATAATTAAATTCTTGAAATCATTTCAACACCGCATTTGCAACAAATATATAACTGAAATATATTCATGGGCAGCATAAAATTATTTCGCGGCGGCGAGGTTAAGACTACCGTTTTACAGGTCACGTTTAGCAATTTTGCAGGCATGATAACTAAGTAATGGAGCACGAAATATAAATGCATCAATAAAGCTTTTTAAATAACTGTAATTTGATAATTAACTTCTGTTGAAAATAGAATAATGCATAACTAGCATTTTTATGGTAATAATTAATAAAGTTTTTCTGTTTTTATCATTAAATATAAGCATATGCTTTTCCCGCGTGTGAGTGCATAAATTTGTTGCCAACTGCAAAATTAAAACTCTACTAAAAAAGAATTTAGATTTATTCTACGGCAATAAACTTTCCATTCTGAGGTTTAATTTAAATCATTTTAACAATCAGTATGGTTTCCTATCATTTAAAATATTAACAAATTTAAATACTGTTTTTCATCGCTTTGCTAATGAGTAAAACTAGCCACAAGAATAGCCTAAGATGGCTTTTATTTATTTCATATATATAAGAATATCTAAAAATACAGAAATTAATAAAAAAAACATGAATACAGAGAGTTTAGGAATATTTAAAAATAGAGGAAGAATTTACACGATTTAGCAAAATTCATAATGCTTATAATTGCATAAAGAAGTAGAGAATACGAACTTTGATGTTCGCTTCAAATCTTCCAAAATTAAGATGAAAACTCATTTATAATAATGATGAAAAAGGGAGACACGGGCAAAGTGTAAATCAAAAGTGTGTAAAATTACATGCACTGCCTAACGTTATTTAATAGTCTGCAGGTCCTTTAAAATCTGATTTTAATTATTACTAAAATAAATAGCTTAGATATGGCATTTGTAAACTATTTACTTTGAGCAGTTACTATTATCGACTTAAATCATGATACATTTTCTAGTGGATGATATAAAGTTCCAAAATATAGTTATTCCAAAAGTTAGCTATATCTTCTGAATACTGTGGGAGAACGAGTAGTTGATTATCAAAAGACTGCCTGTATAATGCTTTTAAAAATATTAAAAAGCAAATTTGTTTCTCTTAACTATTCACATCAATGTAGTTAACTACTACAATTAAAGCCTGCTACTCTATTCTTTAAAGACTGCTAACTCTATTCTTTAAAGACTGAGAGTAGTAGGTTTTAATTATACGAGGATACGAGAAATTTAAAGTTATCAAGTACTTTCGTAACTGAATAGGCAAATTTCAAACCGGGTTAACTAAGCTTCGATGCCGTTTTAGAAGGTATAGATGACATTACAAACAAGAAAAGCACAGGTTTATTTTGCTTATGAAATTTCGCTTCTGAAACTGGCAACCACTTTTGAAAGGAAAACATAATTATGTGCACACACTTTTGAAGTGTTGTGATGATAACTTAATCTCAAATTTGAGTATACATTACTTACATCAGATTCTCGAATATTATCAAAATAATGCCTTATCTATACAAAAAACAGCGTTGAAATATTGGGGAAGAGAATTCTCAATTTGACCAACACACGAATTTCTTTTTATTCACAAGTTTCATAATTCAGTGGTTGTTGAATGTCATATCAGATCACATAGAATTAGAGTAACCTAAAATACTACTGTCATCTTCTTCAAAACCAAATATGAAAACAGAGAAACGAGTACCATCTAAGCACAACCTGCCATTTTCATTTCTTTAAGTTCTGTCAAAACCATAGGTTAGCGGGGGGGAATCGATTTTAATATACCATTACAACTTTTAATATAAAAGATATGAATGCATAATTCAGTTTAATTCAAAATTAAACTAAGTTTTTATACACATTCCAGATGACGAAATATTTTTATCATCCGAACATTGTTCTGAAGAGTATTTTTCATACGAACATTATTTTTGTGCTTTGGATCATGTTCCCATAAATTATTTCGCAATGGAATGTACTGCCTGCTGTCAAAAAAAAGTTAACTCGAAAATATGCAAGCGGAAAGCCATTTGAGCAGAAAGTTCTAGATACTAAAATTTGTAAAAAACTCTTAATATGAAAGCAACATAATTAAGTGAATAATTAAAATTTATATTCATTCTTCTATAATTTCTTCCTTTGCTTGCATTTCGATGTTAAAAGAGTCTATTACAAAACTTACTTTTACTTCAAGTCCCTCATTTGGCGCTTATTCGTCACAACAAATTTAAAGCTCCCCCCTGATTTTTTTTATTTATTTATTATTATTATTTTGTTAAGAATTCGAATCCTAATTTTTATGTTATTAACAAGTATCTATAATTTACTTTTCAATCCTTTAAAAATGTAGCAAGATGTTAAAAATATATCAAATGGATTTGCATATTTTGTCTTCTAACCCTTATAATGCAAAACAAAAAGACAAACAATCGCAAAATTCTGATGCTAAATAAATGTACCGGAAGTTTGTGCTATAGTAAGTTAAATAACGATAATAATATATCCAAATGTATCCAATCCTATATATCCAAATATGTTACATCTCTAAAACAATGCTTCTTGTGATGAAACGCCTAAAAAGCGAAATACTGAAAATCGTATTTACCGTCCATTACAGATATCCATATGAACTTATTCCTTGAATATGGTAAAAAAGCAGAAAATGGCTAGCTTTGGTCAAATGTTGCGATTGCTTAAAACTAGTTACATCTTCTGGGAGGCTTATAAAAACGTTAATGCATTATAATATACATTTCCTTGTTTCTTAAAGACATGTAAACAGAATATATACCTCCATACCCTTAAATCGAAAAGCTTTAAAACAAGCAATCGAATTACTATTAAAAACATTCCTCACTAAAACACTTTACAAATTAAAAAAGTATTAAATTCAGTTCTTTCAGACTTCCATATAAGAATACCAAATATAAAATATAATAACATACAACGAAATAGCTTTTGCGACCAATCAAACAGCATTTCAATTAATTATTTATAGATTCAATATCGCAGCTAACTCCACAAATCTTCCCAGCCCCCCCTTTTTTTTGGTCTGTTAAAATATTTATATCCTTGCTCGCATTACAGTCGTCATAAACTACAGTTCCAGCAGAGGTAAGAATTTATTCACTTACATTTTCCCCACAAATCCTAAAGAGTTGCATTTTAACATACTGCTTAATCCTTTGATGTGCAATGTAAGACAACGAAGAAGCCGTGCGCAATCTTATTATCTGCTTCTTTCTCTATAAACAAGCGAGTTTACTCTCCGGACATGGTTTTAGAGAAGTCGCTCAAAAGAATCGAACCCTTTGAAATGAAATCATTCGAAACAAATCATCGTCAGGAGGCCCAAATTGAACTGCACAAAGGGGGATGGAGAAAAAGAATGCGAACTCACCTTGCCGTCACGTGCTCGTTCCCACAGCGGCGGCGGAATGCAACTAGTCCCCCGCCTGAGTAACAACAACAACAGGTAGCTTGGAACACACTGTGACCGCCAAGCTGGAAGGAGTGCGGATCCAGTAGCTTCGGACTCCACCCCCTCAAGGGTTCGCGCACCATTGGCGGGCCGCTGCAGTGCGTGAGCCATCTCCTCCTACCCCCCTGGGCATCTGCTGGCAAGGCCACTCCGCCCGCCCGCTTTGTGGGGGTGGGGGCTGGAATGGGGAAGTCGCCCTCTCGCATCTCTCTCTTTCTCTTAAGTTGTCTGACACGCACTCGGTGAGCGCCATCTGGCGGGCTGAGAGGGTTGAAGGTACGGCGGCAAGTTTGACGCCGCCGCGCGCAGGTGAAACGGCGTGTTATCTTTGCGAGTTGCCATCCGTCTTGAGGTTTCGTTGCTCACGGCGGATTCATGGGCGACGACCAAGAACAGTAGGTCCAGCTTGTATTTTGAGGTTTAACTAATATTACTCGCTGAAGCATGGATTAAACAGCTACTTTTATGTTGAGAAAACGTCCATTTATTCTTTACAACCAAAGAAAGATGAACGTCATACGTTCTTTGTTGGTACCCTGAACAGGATAAATAATTCTCCTACATTCAGAGACAATGATTATCTTTATTTAATATATTTTCGCGTTCTATGGACTCAAACTGTATGCGAGTGGAACGCACGATCTGAAAGTTACTCAAGGGCCAGGATTTTTTTTTTTTAACAAAATGATTATTTATTCCAAAAAAAAAGTATTTTTTAAGTAAATTTTAAATTTCGCTTACTAAATATTTATCAAAACATACATAAACAACTATAATAATTTAGCAAAGGGAAAATAATTTATTCAAATTCCTATTTATTTTCTCTTTGAAATTTCAAGATTGGTACATGTAAAAATTTTTGTTGGTTACATTTTGTAATTCAAATGTATTGGCAGTTAAATATTAAATTCTTAGACTGACACTTTTTGCAAATAATTCTAATATGTTTAATTAATCATTAAATAACTTTTTAAATTTAAATTTATTAAATTTTTACTAGAAATTATCACGGATTGCATATCAGATGCTCATAAGTCAATCGGGTTCTTTTTTTTATAAATTTTCAATTCAGAGGAAAAGTTGTTCACTGATAAATATATTCCCAAACAAAACGGTTATTCTTAGTGCAAAAATTTGGTAACTAAGCCCATTTATTTTTCGACAAGTACGAATAAAAGTTAATAAAATCTGTATCTGCAAATGTCGGAATAAGATTTATATCACATTGCAAATTATTAAGTTCCATTTATAGATTTCCTGATGCGTTATTCCCCCAAAGGGGCGGTTGCCCAGAAGGGCTATTAGTCTCAAAACGGTATTTTGTGACGTTTCATTACAGACGGCGAATCACCTTTTTAAATTTTTGCAACCAAATATTATTGCCATTAAATATATTCATATAAAATTATTAAATATTATCGTATTTAAAGAAATTAAATTATGAAGAATCTGCATAAATGTATGTATGTTTCTCGCATTGCGATAAAACGACAGTGCCTAGAGCCATCAAATTTTGAATATGTAATCCTCCACCCGAACATGGGCACCTAGAAGCCCAAATTTTGAACTTCGATTTGTTTTATTATCTATTTCGTATTTTGTAAAACTTTAACGAATTTTTGATTAACAAACTTAAGGATTTCAAAGCGAACAGTTGCAGCACTCTACGGAAAAAAACATTTTTATCTCTAGCGCGCGAGACTGTCTATCGGAATTTCTAAAAGATATGCTGATTTTAAATATTTTGTGGTATTGCTGTTGAATCGAATTTTATGTTTTTAAGTATGAAGATAATGAATGATATTTAATAAATAAAGGTAACACACAAAACGTGGGAGGGGGGAATCCCACCCTTTTGGACGTAATATAAAATCTAAAGCCTTCAGATTTTTTTTAATGTTGTTTTTAATTAAAACTAGTATTAAAAAAAAAAAACTACTGCAACTAGGATTTCTAACTACGATTTTGAAATATTTGCAACAAATTTATAATTAAAATGTCTTCATGGGCCGCATAAAATTGTTTCCTGTGCCGCACGTGACCAAGGGTTCCCATTTTGAGACCACAGCTATAGGCTACAAAAAGTATGAAGTAAAATACATAAAAACTTAAGTTATGCTATTTTAGCTAACAGAGGTCTCTGTACCTCGAGCCGGCAATCAGCTAAAAGAAATCGTTGGGAAAATGTAATAAGTAGCATTAAGAAAAGCAGTAATACTCGTCCGTTCTCTTATCATACTACATTCATCTCTTCGCCTTTTTTATCAACAACGAGTCATTTAACAGCCTTCCTGTTGAGTGTTACGGTAAAAGATCCGGTTGACATGGATTAAATATCTGATGTGGATGCCAGATGACCTTCCTTGCATAGTTTACTAAATTATACATATTTTTTGTCAATTTCTTTTAAACTTATTACCTCAAGTTTCATTAGAGATATATTTCGCATTCAATGAATTTTGTTCTTGATTTTGCGGCAAGGCAAAAACCCAAAACATCTTCATTAAAAATGGTAAAATACAGAAAAACATGTAACAGTAAATACAGTTAAAAACAGTACAAAAAAAAAGAAATTTTACAACTAAAATTCAAATGAAATGAAGTGATATTTTCCTCTCAGGCTCAGCTGGGTATAAAATTACTAAATCCTTCCTTCTCTTGAAAGCTCATATGGGAATAAAATAGTTAAGGTTGTTTTGAAACCGTTTTTGATTGGGGTACTAAGCACCCAGACCCGGATCTAGGCTTTTTGTCCCCCACCCCTACCCCAGTGAGAGCTTTGCGGTACAAATTTCTGCTGCCCCTAAACTCTGCTATCCATTGCTTCACTAAATTCTGAAAATGCTTCCACACTTAAAGTTTTTGCTTGATGTTTCATTAAATTCTAGAAATTTTACCGTCCCGAAATTCTGCTGCCAAGTGCCTCTCTAAATTCTGAAAATTTTCCCACACTTAAAGTATTTGCTTGGTGCTTCATTAAATTCCAGAAATTTTGCAGCCCCGAAAATCTGCCTTTCAGCCTGCAAAGGTTTGCACTGGTTCTATCGTCTGCTCTTAAGCTCTTATGGTTCACTCAAAGAAATAATCTCGATGATGAAACAGCTAAATGTTGATGAGTGTTCCGAACTCGAAACATTTGAATAACATTTTGGAACTTGATATGATAAATATTCTTAAATATTATCTGTTAACGGCAAAGATGTTCTACACATGTGTGATTTTCCTAATGATTGGTTAAATAGGCATCATCCATTGTATCTGTATAGCGAAGCATATTTCTTTATTTCTCGATATCATGACTGATTTAGGAAAAAGAAGAAGCATTTTCTTCTTTGATCTCTTTATTGAAACTGCAAGTAAATACTTAGAAAGTCATTCACTAAACAATCGTAGATCTTTGCCGTAATTAAAAAAATTTTGAATACCAAAGAAGTACTTTGTTTCTCTTAAATGTTTAAAATAGACCAAATTCAACTCCATTTTCAATTAAAAGTATACTAAGAAGCCTTTCCTCTGATTTATATGTTATATATATATATATATAAATATATATAAAAAAAAAATATATATATATATATATATATAACTACATATTACGACAACCCTTTTACTTCCATCACTTAATGCTCGCATTCCTGTCATTTGGTTTTAAAATTTGGCAGGTAAGTTGGTTAATTTTTGCTTTCTAGTTTTTATTTATTTATTTATTATTTACTACAAGATTTTAACTTTCAATTTTAGGGATTATTTCATTTTTAGTCTTCTTATAATATTTAAAAATTTGTTCTTGAATTTACTTTTGTATTTGAAATGAAAAGAAAGTGTGGGGGATATGTCTTCTAAAGAAAGCATCTCCTTCAGTTAAATTGTGTTCTTAAGTGTTCTTATTGAGAATTTTTTATTTTAAAGATTACTTGCTTTTTAACAGGATTCTTTTGGTTTAAGTGGACAAATATCTCTATTTTGATTGAGTATCTATTGTGAATTATGATTTGAATCTAGTAAATAATTTGATGCTTACTTGGAAGTAAGATGAAAGACTCTTTCTTATTTTAGTTGTTGTTAATTGGTGGTAGATTGGTTTATCCTCTTGATAAGTCGATTAATCCGCTATCAATAGCAATAACTGGTTTTTAATACTTAAATAAGTTTTACTCTTGATTGTCATTTTTGCGATTTAAGTTTTTTCTTAACTGTTTTTAAAGCAAAGGAGGACTAGAAAATTCTTTTTTAAATTCTGACTATACTTTTTTGATGATGATTTTAAATTGAATTTCTGTTCCTTGGAGATGTTGTATGGGAAATTTTTCTTATTATAATTTATTGTAATATATATATATATATAAAGAAGGAAGTGCAGACATTCATTACATTTCATTTATGTGTATATTAAAAAAAAATCACATAACCTTTTTTGAATTAAGGCTGTAATAATGATTTCTTTTCTTACCGAATCATACATTCTCTGCTTTGAAATTTCGGCACATATATATACTGCAAATAACGGAACATTTCTTTGGTTATGATACAGTCACGTATGATTTATAAAGAATGTACAGTATCAGAATGTAATTTTCTGGAAAAACAAGGCTCTTACAGCCAGTTCAAAATGTCCATTTCCAAAACCAATTACAGGAATTAGTAGCTACGAAGAGAAACTACAACACGTGACCAGAAAGTTTCTAACATTATCACGTAACACGTATTCATGTAAAGGCCAATTACAACCCAAGCGCACAATTGCCCATTCTTTCACTCACGGATGCGCTTAGAGAATTATCGCATAGCGATATGGTTGAGTGAACGGTAACCGTAACTGTTTCTAACATTACCCCCCCCCCAAAATATAAAGATGAGCATATTGTTTTTGCGTGACCACTCTTCAAAGTCTGAGTCACTTTGTAAGAAGATAACGATCATAAGTAAGTACCTCGATACAAACAAATATTTGAAGGTATGACACATGAGAGTTAATGTCCGGGATAACATGTGTAAGACGTATGGTAATAATGTCTTAAAAACTGACACAACTTTAAAATGAAAATTTATGAATTTGACCCTCCAACTCTTTGAATAGAAATAAAAATAAGAATTATTACTGAAACTACTCCTTAATAAGATTTTCAGATTTTATACCTCAAAATTTACTATTTAAACTGAAAATGTTTTAATCGATTGTCTGTGTTTCTGGCATCGAATTGCATAAGACCATAAAGAACTGTTGTCTTTAGTCAGAAATAATAGGCATCGATGATGGTAATTTCAGTTTGATTTCTGTTTAGACGTTAATGTACATGAAAAAACAAAGGTGTAGTGTCCGAGACTCCTTAAAATTTGTGCCCTTTCATAAAGTGCCAGCACCTCCGGTGAACAGATCCTTCATAAGGATACCTTGGCTTACAGACCCGGCAGGTTTATGAACAATAGCAGATAATAGGCGGGGCCGTCAATTTGCATAAAGGTGCCAACACTGGTGAATGGATAATTGTTTGCCAATGTACAAGGATGCCTCAGCGTTAAAACATAAAGTGCCGGAACCCATAGAAATTTTAGATAATACCCTGAAGAATGCAGCCTTCGTCAAGATTCTGGAAAGTTCCTTTGAAGGTCTAAGTGAACAATCTCTCACTAGAATAAAGGTGCAGGAACCCTCTATGAGTTAGTCCGTGTTCATCAAGACACAAGAGGTGCACGGTACCTTTATGCAGTTCAGTTTACACCACGAAGAATGCAACCTTCATAAGGCTGCCAAGACTCACACGTCGAGTTTCCACTTTAATCAGTAGCCACTGTTAAAGTTCAATTTTGAACTTGAAGAAAGCAATTTCCATCAAAGTGCCTGTACCTTTATGATGCTTTCTTTCTTGAGGAAATCGCCACTATACGGACTCCGAGCTTTGTACAAGTCAGCCATTTTTTTTTACCACGGATGCTCTGGTATAAAAGTACCTACCTTTATGAAGCCAAAGCTATTATTAAGTTCACTTTATGACGTGAAGAAAGCAACTTTTCTCGAAGTGCCGCTCCTTTGTGTCACATTTATGATGGCTTCTGTCTTACAATAGCCTACTTCAACAAACAACCGGTATAAAGAGGCCGTCATCTTTAGTGAGAAGGCCACTCCAACCATCGTCGCCTCGGAAATTTTGCCAAATTCTCCATAGCTCTATCTACAGTCTACTATCTACAGTTACTTAACTAAAACCCTGCTTGAATAGTCGCATCCCAGATTAAAGGTGCCGAAACTTTATGAAGATTACTTTTTTTAGTTTAAATTAACTAATTTTCATTCTGCTTCTTCATTTGGGAGCTCTCTTATGAAATTTTCTGTCTCCTATTAGAGAGGCTGACATGCATAAAAGTGACGGCACTTATGAGGCAACTTATGCAGTGTCTATTCTACTGAAATTTTCTGTCTCTTTTTAGAGAAGCTGACATGTGTAAAAGTGCCGCAATTTCGTAATAGTCCACCATTATGCAGCAACCTGTGTAGTCTCTATTTTAAGCTGTTGGTAAAGTGAAAAGAAGTTTGTTAAGAGCGATTGTTGCTTTAGGAAGCTGAGCTTAAAGAAGTCTTGTTTTACAGTTAATTCTTGCTAATTATGATAGTTCAATTGTAGAGGCCTACATTTATATGAAAGGAAACGCAGTCCACACATTCTGGGTTTATAAATCGATAGCTGCGTTTTACGCTAACGCACATCTTATTATTAGCAATTTGCATGATGCGAAATGCGAACTTTTGTTTCTGATTATACAACTATGAGAACATGCCTTGTATCAGAACCATTCTCAATAATCAACTTGCTTAGGAATGTCACCATGTCTGGACCATGAGCTATTTTATACCGCAATTTCGTCGCGTTTTTTACCCTAGTTTTTTACCATTAGGTTCTGAAAATTTTAAAAACATTCGTATAATTTTCTCCTTCCTTTATAAAACATAGTTGTTCCCTCTAAAGTCTTGTTTATTGGCAAAATGTTTCATTATTTTAATTTTTATTCAGCATCAATTCAGTTTGCATCTGCATTTTTGCATTAGTGGTATGCCGTCCATTTTATTTTTACCTGGCTTTATTATTTGAAATGTATTCTGTGCAAATTCCTACTTAAGACAGCGGACGTGGCAGGTATTCTCACATTTACGAAACATTTCAAACATGTGATTTCACCTTACTTCTATTATTTACGTTCCAGCTCATTGTAACCTTACCTGCTGCTGATATGTTCAATTTTCGATATCCAGGTAGTTCGCCATCTCCTCTTTCGTTCTTCCGATGTCTCTATTGGGAGCTGAGGTCAAAACGCCTTCATGTGAGTTGCCCCTGGAGCTTCAGAAGATATCTGAGGCGAACACGTCATGCTCTGCGCCACGTGTTGCGCTCAGTTACAGTCAGATATCGGGTCAATATCCGTCAGATACTTAATATTAGTATTAATATGTATTCTTAAAGCAATATGGGTTTCTTTTAAAGAAATAACGTTGTAATTGTTACCAGTAGTTTAACCCGTGACTGCTTTTTATTTGTTACTTTCTTGCTATAATCGCATCCTTTGGAAATTGAGTCATTCGCTTTAATTTCTCCTTTCGATTTTAGGGCGATAAAATTAGTTAAAAAGGGGCAGGAAGTACGCGAGGAGTAGTAAATACGGAAGTAGAAAATGTTCCTTGAGCTGAACAAAGATAGCTTATTGAAAAATTTACCATTTGCCAGTTACCGATGGTGAATCATCTAGAAAAGTTTTTTTTGGGGGGGAGGGGGCGAGTAAGAGAATTGTGGAAGTGAAATGAAATTCCCCGCCCCTCAATACTGACTCAAGTAAAGTAATTCAGAAGCAATTTTGCGTACGTGAACTGTAAATGTTTCCTGTGAATTTTTGTACGATAGTTGGCAGATTTTCCAAATCAAACAAAACGACGCGATAAAATTCATTTATCTTCTCTGAACAATACCCGCATTTCTCCTCAGCAAACTCCCACGTAGGTGGTCTCTAGAAAACGAATACTTTTGTAAACAATTGTTGCAAGCTTATTTCAGATTGTTCGAAGGTTTAAATATAGCTTTAAAAAAAAAAAAAAAAAAAAAAAAAAAATTTTTCTATTCTAGCTTTTTTTAACTGAGAGGGACCAATTGAATTCAAAATGCATTTAAATTGGCACAGCACCTATTTGCAAAGATAATTAAATAGGCCCACACTTTTATTAATTTACTTACTTATTAGCTTAAAAGGGAAGATAGTCCCGAATGGGATATTAGTCTCGAAACAGCATTTCACGTTGAATCACTATAAACGGCATACCATCACTTTTCAAATTGTTGCCACCGTATACTATCGTCTTATATTATATTTAAAGAAATTAAATAACGAAAAATCTGCACGAATCTATGCATGTTTCTCATATTGTGAGAAAGCAAAGGTACTTAGAGTTTTTCAATTTTGAATAGCGTAGTCCTCCACACGAACTTTGTCATCTGGCAGACCGAATTTTGAATTTGTTGTATTATCTATTATTAAAAAAAAATCAACAATTTCAAAGAGAGCAGAGCAACATTGTGTACGGAATGAAATATTTTTATTTATTACACGGAAGACTGCCTATCGGAAATTTTAAAGCTATACTGTTCATAAATATTTTGTGATTTGGCTACATAGTATAAGCGCCAAGAACGTGATATTTAATAAGTAAGCAAACAAAACGTTATTATTAAAAAAAGAAGGAAAAAAAAAGAAAGAAAAAAAAAAGGTTTGTAAAGTCATCTTCGTCGGAAAACTAAACAACTGAACCGAAAATTTTAGTGAAATTATAATATTTTTTGCATAATTATTAGCCTAAAGGTCCAATTTGCCAGAAGCGCTATTAATTTTGTTTTGGTATTTTGCGTTAGTTCACGATAAACGACGTTTTACTTTTCAAATCGTTGGCACCAAATATTAGAGCCCTGCATTATATTTAAAGAAATTAAATAATGAAGAATCTGAATGAATGTATGAATGTTTCTCGCATTGTGAAAAAATAACGGTACCTACAGCCATACAATTTCGAATAATGTAATCCTCCACCAGATCATGGGCATTTGAAAGCTCGAATTTTGAATTTCGAATGTATTTTATTATGAATTTCACATTTTGCAAAACGTTAACGAATTTTTTTATCAACAAACTTTACGATTTCAAAGCCAGCAGTGGCAACACCGTACGGAATGATATGCTGTTTTTAAATATTTTGTGATTTTGCTGTTGAGTGGAATTTTACGTGGCGTAAGCGCCAAGAACGTGATATTTAATAAATAAATTAAACACACAAAATGTTAATAATAAAAAGGCAAAAAAGTTTTGTAAAACCATTTTAGTAAGAAAACTGGACATTGATGTGATGAACTGAAAAAAGATTGGAAAAAAACAGCAAAATGTATGCCAAGACTAAATGCTGAATCCGAAATTGTAAACGTATACTGACTGCTATGCTGCTTTTAAAGTTCTTGAAATTTTCTGTCGAACTGTACACGGCGTAGGTGCGAAGAAAATGATATTTAAGAATCTCAACACACCTTGGGTGACCATTAAAATCCGAAACTTTTCAGATTTTTATTTGTTTATTTAAACGTAAGGAAAAGAAATCTTGCTCAAAAATTAGAAGATTTTCATGGTTACGCATACAGGAACAGCCAATTTGCGTATAAGAATTTATTATTATCAGCGGATATATTATTTATTATTATCTGACATGCGTTACACGTAAAAAATTTATAAATTTTATATCTGTATTAAAAAAAAATCCTGTTAATCTAGCTGCTCCTTCATGACCTAGTTCAATTGAATGGGATTCTAACTGAACCAAAATTATTTAGACCATATATATATATATTTCTAAATTTCTTATGTCTTTACTTATATATACAAATAGTAGAAACAGTTGATGACGTAGATGAAGAACTATGGCATATCATTATTGTAATGAAAGAGACACTCATTGTAATGAAGCAAATTTAGATGTAAGAATATTGTAGAACATCGCAATAAGGTAAACTTAGGAATATTGATGGCATAGAATGTTAATGAATAGGAAACTAGCAGCCGAGGCAGATTATATCTTCATTTTTATTGCAGTATTCAGCCACAAACAACTTGGCACACTATTCGTGCCTGTTTCGAAACGTTTATGATAGCTTTGCAATAAGAAGAGAGCAGCAAGCAGCGGTCCAGCGAGGCCGAAGTGTAGAAAACAAGTGCAGTTGTATCCAGGCTGAAGTCTTAATTCAGAATTAGTTCGTTTTGGTTCTCAATGCATTTTTTATTGGGTAATTAATACTGCTGTAAAATTATTATTGAATGTTTTAGTTCCGTTTACATCATTAGTGTTATGTAAGCGTCATATGACTTAGATTAGTTTCGAAATGGCGCAGTGCAGAAAGAGGTTCTATATTTAGAATAGAAACGGGAAATCATATTAAGCATTAAGGGGCTATTCTAATTTAACTTATACTTTAAGTTATATTTTTATTTTACACACACACAAACACATACATACATACATATATATAATTTCTAGTAGCCTATCAATTTTCAGTAAACACGATGTAAGATTAGTGACAAAGCAAACTGAAATAATTTAGAAATATAAACCTATCCAAAATTAAAGAAAAAGTGAAAAATGTATACAAAAAACACAAGTGTTAATCTCGTCTGCTTAAAGCTTCAAACAGAGCTTATCCAGGGAAAAGTGTTTGAAACAATGATCGACTTGACTTAAAGTCGATCATTGTTTCATTAGAAACTAATTAATAAAGTTAAATATCAATAAATTAATTTTATTAACTAATTAATAAAATTAAATAATTCTCTTTTTCCGATGCTGCAAGGAATGAAATATGGATTATCAAATACAATATTATTATCTCATTCATATAAATCAAATTAAAATTTTAAATTTTGTAAATTCACTTGCAAACAAAATAAAATGATTAATTATTGCTGCGAACTAATTGATAATATCATTCAAATTCAGAAAGCATAAATAAATAATGTGCAAGCCTGTAAGTACATGAAAAAATATAATACAGTGTAAAAATTTTATCTTAAAAACTTTTTAAAAATTCTTTAAACTAAATTTAATCTGCATAAAGTGAATAATTGTTGAGCAGGCAGGAGACAGATCTTTTCAAGAGAAAGTGCCCCAAAACTTAACTCTTCAATCACTCAATTCGTGTTTCGTCATCCATATAGGCATGGATTAAAAATTACGCAAAACCAAAAGTAATGAAATGTTTAAATGAGAAATTTAATATTTAAGAAATTTAGAAAGCAAATCCACTATAGGAAACAAAATTATTTATTAAAAGTACATAGTCAAAGTAATTTAGAATCCCGAACCTTTATAAGTACTTCCAGGACACGAATTATGCATGCAAACCAAAATAAATAATAATAAAAAAACAACTTAAAAAACTAAACGTCATGAAATTTCAAAAATAGTAAATGAAAAATAATGTAAAATAAATAAAGAATACAAAAAAGGAAAATAAATAATATGTTTCGATTTAACGTACTATGTAACCATATTATTCTAGTTTAAAATGTTGTTAAACAATGTAAGGTTGAGTAATTTGTAGCTGCAGATTGTGTAAACGGAGGGCTCTGATACTATGTAAGTGTTAAGTATTGTAAAACTGTAGCTGTAAACTCTTATAGAATTCTAGAAATGGAAGTTCTGTGTGAAAAATGATAACAAAAAAATGTAACGGCAAACTTTTATAAGATCGTAGCGATAGAAGTAATATGTGAAAAATGATGTAAATGTTTCAAAAATTTCAAAACAAGTATAAAAAGATTAATTTTTTTAAATTGATAAAAATTTTAATGAATTTAACTAAAATTTAATTAAAACTGAAGTTAAACTAAAGTTAAATTAAAACATTAACTAAATATTGGCCAAAGGTAAGGAAAAATTTCAAAAAGATAAAATTCTTCACTCAATTCGAGCTATAATTGAACCTTTAAGAAAAGAGCTCTCCCTTCATTAACAAAAGGAAAGAAGCTAGTATTGATTAAAGAGAAAAACATACATATTTACATAAGAATTAATCCATTAACTCTTAAAAATCCCCCATTACCCTCCAGTTAAGGTTTATGGTAATGCTATCATACCATAAAGAGTCAATAACTTAAATAGAAAAGTTAATGCCTGCCTTTCTAATATAGAAGTTAATAAATTGTGCTGGGACCTGATTATTTACTTAATTAACTTTGTTATTATTTTATTTATTATTATTATAATATATTATTTATTATTATTATATTATTTCTTATTTTGTTATTATTTATTTATTTATAACTTTATTATTACATTAATTAACTTTGTTATTTCCTCTTCTAAATCTTCTATTTCAGCACATATATTTTTCAGTCTAATCATTTGGCTATAAAAAATGTTATTTATTACCTTTTTAGAAATATTAGAGTTCCAATTTTAGTTAACAATTTTGTTTTCTATAGTCCATTTGCTTTCTAAATTTCTTGAAACTGCTTTAAATATCAAATTTCTCATTTAAACATTTCACTGCTTTTGGTGTTATGTAATCCTTAACCCATGCCTAAAAGGATGAAGAAACGAGCTGTCTCCTGTCTGCTCAAAAATTATTCACTTTATGCAAATTAAGTTTGGCTTAAATTTTTTTTAAAGTTTTTAAGATGAAATTTTTGCACTGTATTATATTTTTTCATGTATTTACATGCTTTCTGAATTTGAGTTTGCAAATGACTTTATATAATTTAAAATTTTAATTTGCTTTATATGAATCAGATAATAATACTATATTTGTTAAATTTTCCTTTCTTAGATCATAGCCTTAGAAACAGTATCGCAAATTACGTAGCAGTTTGTATGCCCTGACCTACAACGAGACAACCCCGTAGCATAACTACTCTCACTTTGGAATAGATGCACGTACAGGTAGGAAGTGTTTTTTCATTATAATTTGTTTTTGCAAAACCCCTCCTTTTGTAGCAATTTTTTACTTAATTCCCCTCAAATATTCGAATTTATTTCTCCATTCCTTTTACTTTAGCAAAAGGTATTTTCATTTTAAGTACGCATTCGAGCCTGGCCCTTATTTAGCCTTTAAATTTGACAATTAAATTTTTCGATAAAAAAATTTAGCTTTACATTGTAATTAATACAGCGTTTTATTAATTATTATTGTCTTATTATTTTACTAATTTTATAAATATTTCTTTCGATTGTAATTCGTCCAATTTTTTCCCTTGAATGTTTTATTTCGGCATTACATGTAAGTTTTTCCTTGTATAATTTGTTTCTATTTCTGTTCGAACAACAAAAACGGGTAGGGAAAAGAGACTAATTCACTGAGAGCCTCAAATATGTATAGATTTTTTGAAGAATTGTATATAATTTTTTTTTAGAATTAATAACCATAATGCTAATTGACGATGGAGGTCTCAGTGAGTTGATCGGAATGAAACTCGTTTTTTGTCGTTCAGTTAATTGACTTTGTTTAAAGCTTCAAAACACTTTTACCTTGACAAGTTCTGTTTAGAGCTTTAAATAAAAAAAGATTAACTTTGGTTTTCACTGTTTTTGTCTTTTCAACTTTTTTTATTTTTTCTGTTCCAAATGTATTTTATAAAATTTGCAAGTTCATAAAAATGGAAATAGGTAGGGGATCATGGTTCTTACAATCCTTAAGTAATTCTCTCATATATTTCATTTCCCATATTAGATGGTATAAATTTTGCAACACTAGGCGCAGATTTTTCTACTAGTTTTGTTCTCTCAACAATAAATAAGAAATTTGTCAACTTTCTCAATAATATATATATACACACACACATGTATATACATATTACACATTTACGCACACATATATATATAGCAGTAAAATGGTAAACTGTTCTTCGATGTATTTTACTATAGTTAATTTCGGTTCGGATAACAATTTTCAACTTTTTTAATTGATTGAAATGGATCATTCCATTTAAGAAAGGTATTATCAAAGCCTCTCTTTAATTAATGGGGATAAAGATGGTTCTGCTTTGCACACCTACATTTTAACAGTATCTCAAAGGCAGGAACTTCAACATACATGCACATTAATTTCCTCATTTTCTTGTTTTATGAAAAATGATCTAACACGTTTCAGCCTTAAGAAACGATTGATTTCGATTGTTTAAGACCAACACCGAACAAAGAGCTAGAAGTCTCGCGAGCTGTCGACTACGCCTTCAAAACAAACAAAGCCCTTTGATCTCATTCTTTGGCACCTCTACGCGCGACGAAAGCCGTCTACCTTAATTGAGGTACATTTTTTTCCTTCCTGGATGGAACGCAGAAGAGATGACTTTCTGCTGCACTGCCCTCTTGAAATGGGTCAGGGATTGTGTAGTTCGCAGCACCTGGGCAGAGAGGGTTGGCAAAAACTAGGTGGTAGGCAAAGTAAGTAGGTGTCTCCTCAACTCAACTAACTCATACAGCCAAAAGAAAAAGCGCTTTTTAAAGAATTTTTGGCAGGTGAAACTGAAACTCCAAACATTCCAGTTCGGGACAACACTTACATAATTTAACAAAAATAGTCCCGAAGTATGTTCGAGTGATTTGACATTCGTGAAACATTGCCAGCAAGTGCGGATTGCAACACAGAGTCCCGTCTGAATGTTGCAGTGATGGTATCTGACTTGGAGCAATTATCTTTTTTTTTGCTTTTATGACTTCTCAAAATGGTGTTAAAGAGCACAATAGCATTCCCATTAACAGGAGAGAGCCTCAGTTAATGCTGAAGCAGCGTTTTTTCAGCCTATTCATCATTGGGCAGCCCATAAAATAATGAAAATGAATGAACACGCTCATGGCGATCGCCTTCCAAGAGGACTACTATAAATTTCTCCGTACAAAGTGAGAAATTTTAATAAAGGTTTTACATCTGCAGTTAAGGATATGCTTATACATGTACAAGTATTCCTCTAATACCGCGGTTTCCTACAACACAACTTTGGTCTAATACGAAATTGCGGAAATCCTTGTACAGATGGTGTTATACATTTTAAGACCGCTTTTGAAGTTAATGTTTATAACGTAAAAGATATTTTTTTCAATGTTCAGTCTGATAACTTTTTTCCTGGACTGTAAACTTGCATCGTGATTTCCATCATAGAAGGGCTTTTCGTAAAATTTCCAGGGTATTGATTTCCATTCCTCTTCCACTACTTTCCAGACTCCTTTCATTGTGGTGGGCTTGCGTTTAGAAAGAGTTCTTTTTAAGAGACCAAAGGACAATAATCCCTAAGCAAAACACCACAAGACTTCGCAGGAGTATGTTGAAAACATATGCAATAGTCTTCACATTTTTTTTTCAAGGAATGCAGTTGTACTTTTCAAAGTAAGACTTGTTACTTTGCCTGATGAAATTTTACTCTTTGAAAAAATCATTGGGATAAAGAAATGGAATTTATTCTGTAAATGCAAGACGTAACATTTTCTTTTCATAGTTTTTTGAGTTGATATAAACATTTCGTTTTCACTGTTCCTAATTTCTCACTGTAAAGAATCCAGCGGCGATCTTAAACCCCTTAATGAAACTTCCATTGCGCTGACGATACCAGGTGTATACATTTTTTTCTCTTCGTTTTCGATAATAAATATACCTTTTTTTGTATACCCATACTTCATCAAAGGTCGCAATATATTTCCATTTATCTCTTGTTAAATAATTTTCATACAGGGTTCAACAAATTGAATTCCATGTCTTCTACAAACACTTTTGGTCGTCCTTGGCTTTTCCATTTACAAACACATTCGGTCTTTTCGAATTGCCCATATCATCAGCGTATGTTTCGGATACATGGGGGGAATCACAGTTAAACTTTAAACGAAACGCACGTTGAATTGAAATTACAGATTCACTCTTAGCAAATTGCACAACACAAAACCCTTCGCCATTTTCTAAAGTGGCGCTGTAAGCGAGAAAACAACAAAACACTACTCGCGTATGCGCTTATCTGAAACTGTTAGTTACTCTTTAATTGTGACCTTGAACCAACAATTCCCAACGCTTACAGCTGACGCCATGGTCCACCAGCGGCAGAGCGGTAAAATCGCTGAAAACTGGTAGTTCGGTCCGAGGTTCGAATCCCTCGAACGGGCTAGCTGCATGGGCGTTTTCGTGGTTTTCCCCATGTATAAGATGAATATGAGCCAGTTTCTATTAGAAAATCCTCCACGAATGCATCAACCCCTTATGCAGATAGCCTTCGAGGCTTTGCCATAATCACATAAACCAAACCAGTTGATACCATTAAAATTTAAATCTGGGACTTTCTTTTATGGATATACTGCATTTTTGTTCTCTATACTAACTACTTTAGAGAACAGATAGTGCAAACAGCCAGTCTTAATATACGTTAGCCAAAATATAACGATATAGGCTCCGAATTTTCTAGCAATTCTCAGAAGTCTCTTTCTCTCCTAGAAAGAAGGTCAGGTGATCGTTCTCCACGTTACTACTAACATCGTTGTCATCCGTCTCATGAAGAATATCATCTTCAGTTTCATCCGTAGCAATGCTCAAGAAGAGTGAAAACCTTTACTGACTAAAACCAGCAGAATAAACGATCTTTTCTTCCCGAGCATTTTTCTTATAAAGTAAGCACGAAGAATCACATTTTATTTAAAAAGCGAAAGCTCAAATGAAATGCGGAAGCTTTGTGACGAATTGACTAAACTTGAGAAATTGGCGACGCTGTTGCCAAGGCGCCAGATGATGCGCATAGTTTCAAATCGGCAGAATCGAGAAAAAGAAACTGTTGGCGCTAAACGTACTCAGTAATTTTACAATGTTCTTCAGCTTATTACTCAAATCGAAACTCAGCCAGCGGCAGATCTACAGCTATCGAAGTGGATATCTTTCTTGCATCCTCCCTTATTTGTAATAATCACATACAGAATATCAGCACAAATATACAGTTACCATTTATTTAATTAAAATTAAACGGTTAAAAATTTTTTAAAAAAACGTCTTAAGACAACTTACATCTAGCAGAAAAACATGTGTTTAGAAAAGTTTATTATTATTTTTGATTATTTAAAAAATGCTTTTAACTTCTCTGACGATAAATAAAGGCCAAAACTGTTTTGTGCGAGCTTTGACGTCTGAAAAATAGTTTATAGCTTCGCCAAAATTAATATTAAGCACTGCATTTTTAATGGAATGGATTGCTAAATCATTAAGTCTTGCCTCAATGTTACAAGAAGACAGGTTTTAATCAACTACAACTTTTAAAAGCCTATTTCGCAAGAAGCAACTAAAATACACACTGCCAAAAAGTATTTAATAAAAATTGTAAATTAGGAATTGAGTCTTATAAGTCCATTTCCGAAGTAAAAGTTAACATATTAAATTGAGGCCACTTTAAAGCTTCGTTCGTTTTTATATTCCTACATGCTTAAAATCTTAAGGTTCTTCAGAGGCCCAATATAAATAAGGATCCAAAACCTTAAATAAATTTAATATTTTCTCTTTCAAATATTTCAGCACAACGTAGTTATCTGAACATTCATAATGTTGAGAATGAACAGCTAATTGTGTAAGGTATTTCTTCAGCCTTCTTAGCATGCCTTCGTGGTGCACGCTCGATCAGCACGCTCGGCGAGTATTCGAGAGGTCCGTGGTTCGAATCCCGGCGAGGGCATTGCTCATTTTTCACATCTCTTGCTTCCAAATAATCTAATGTCTCTACAAGAGTACGCTGTAAAGTTCGTAGAGTCATTAGACATTTCGTAGCTAGAGATGTGAAAAATGTGCAAGAGCTCCGAACTTCTTGATCGCTAATCGCGCGTTTGCTGTTTCCAATTACACCGCCAAGACACATACACATACACATAAGGAAACTAGACAACGTACATTAGGCAAAGGAAGAGTTAGAAGCAAAACAAATTTGACTTATTTGTAAAACTTATTTATTAAACAAAGGGTAAAGAGCAAAAAAAAGATGCTATATGTTTGATATTATTAAAAAAATTAGCGATTTTTTATTCCTGGAGCAAATTACAAAAAAACCTATTTACAAAATTCAATATTACATGGTTGGTATGATTGTTAATACATTGTATGTCTCCCAGACGATGCAATACAGTCCGTACAACGCCTAGACATGCTGAGTATCAAATTATCGATCTGATCTTGGGGGATTTTACACCACTCAAAAAGCAATGCTCTCCGAAGTTCCGGTAGACATGTAGGAGGAGGTTGACGGGCTGCAACTCGTCGGCCAAGCATGTCCCACACGTGCTCTACTGGATTCAAGTCCGATGAGAATGCTGGCCAGTCCATACGGGTGATATCCTCCGATTGAAGGCATTCGCTTACGATGTTTGCACGGTGAGGACGGGCGTTGTCATCCATAAACACAAATTGTGCGCCCATGGGGCCCCGAAACAAACGTACATGTTGTTCCAGAATGACGTCCCGATAGATTTGGTTTGTCATGGTTCCAATTTGAACATGCAGGTTAGTTCTGGAACCCAGAATATTTCCACCCCAAACGAACACTCCTGCACCACGGTAACGATGTCGTTCAATGATGTTTTCTTGGTGGTAACGGGTACCTGGAGCTCTTCATATGAAAGTCCGGCGAGAATCAGACTGCAAGCTTAACCTGGACTCGTCGGAAAACATCACACAAGCCCACTGTTGCAGTGTCCACAATGCATGCTCTCTACTCCAGGCTAACCGCAGGCGACAGTGAGTTGCACTAAGTGGAACGCATCTGACAGGTCTACGACCATATAGACCAATCTGCCCTAAGCGTCTGTACACGGTCTGCCTTGAAATTGTCGTACCAGTGCGTGAAGAGAGCTGACGAGACAGGTCTGAGGCTGTGCTCCGCCTGTTTCCTTTGGCAGTAACTGCCAAATACCGCTCCTCATTCGGCGTTGTAACTCTTGGGGCGACCTGGGTTGTAACGTCTACTCACATTACCATCATCTTGGAATTGTTGCCAAAGCCTGGAGATGACACTTTGGTCAATTCCAAGTTCGTCTGATACTTGGTGGGTACGCCCACATTCCAGACGGCCGATAATTCTACCACGTAAAAAATCATCCAAATGCGTACTTTGTGTCATAACTATTCGGTTATTGCACTGAAATGCTTATAAAGCGCCTGCGAACAATTTTACTTCTTTACCTGTATTCTTTATATATCACTCTATTACACTCTCGTCATTGTGACGTACCATCGGTGTCATCTGGTTAGTTCCTGAAATTTGCATATGATTCTTGAAGATGTGTGTAGTGATTTTACAAGTGATATATTTATTTTAGAGTTCGATTTCCGCGTGACTCCGAATTATCCTTAATTTATGGACATGAGTGTATATATATACATTCTCTATTTGAACAATAATAAAAGAGGAACATGCATTCGAATGGACAGAATCTTGACTGAATATCACCTACCTTTTCCCTTGGCAAAATACTGCAGTTATCCAGCACCTTTAAATGGGTAATAATATGCAGTAATTTCCTTATACCCTCAATATATAGCTGTTAAATGGCAATCATAAGCAAGCAGCATTGTGTTAGTAATCACATGCAAATTGCATCTAATGTAATGCTATATTAAGATAATAGGATAAGGATGTTATTCCTTCCTATATCAGCCAGAGCGGGGGGGGGGGT
>KK112342.1:270016-294203 GCA_000611955.2 Stegodyphus mimosarum
AGTATCGGAGTTTTTTTTTTTCCCTACTCCTCCTTCCTCTTAAAAAAATGTGTTATCTTTAGACTGCTGTTGAATTGATTATCAACAAAATTACCATTTGAAAATTGCGAATTATTTTATTTTAGGGAAATTTCGCAATTAATTTATCGGCATACTGTGGGCTATACGAGAAGTTACAAACATTTCACGAATATTTGCAGTCTAATGTTATTTATTAAAATATTTTGGTCTATATGTAAAACATTATTATATTTTTTTCCTAAAAAATCAGTTACCATCAGAAGTCAACTACAGCCTCGTAGGGATTCGAAGCAGGATCTTTAATTTGCAAGGCAGATGTCCCAACCAATTACTCTACGAGAATACGCGAGGGGGGGGAATACGATGATTCCGTACACATACAAATTAATACACTTTTAAAGAACAGAAGACAAAACAAGCAGAATTTGCGTAACATAAAATAAGAAATGAAAACACCATTTTTTAAATAATTTTGCACATGTATTTTTTTTGGGGGGGGGAGGAGGGAGGAGAAATCTGAAAGAGTTCATATTTTTACAGTAAAGGGGTCTTTTAAAGTAGAATGTGACTTATCAGCAGAGATTATCAATAGATGTCCCAAGTGGAACGGAGAAACATTTTATAAAACGTTATATGAAAGATTTAGGTCAGGAGCATTAAACTGGCGGGCCCTCGAGCTGCATGCGGCTTCTGAAGCAATTTTATGCGTCCTGCGAAGACATTTCAGTTATGTATTTCTTGCAAATATGGTGCTAGAAAGATTTCAAGATTTTAATTAATTTTTAGTTATTATTGGTTTACTAATGTTTTATTTATTATTATTACTAATTAGTTCATTATTATTATTATTGTTTATTATTTATTATTGTTTAGTTATAATTTAGTTAACTCGAGTTTATATTATTTTCTTTTCCATTTGAAACGAACACGAACAACGCGCTAGAAAATCTATAAAATATAGTTCATTAATTTAGAATGTAGTACAAATCTTATTCAAAGATTTCAAGATACAGATTTCATTAATTTTTAATCGTATTTCTCAGAAAATAAATAAGCTCAGTTACGAACTTTGCACTGAGAATCGTCGTTTAGTTTGGAAATACATTTATATGTGAACAACTTTTCTTCACAGTTGAAAACCGATAAGAACAGAACCCGATTATCCAGTTCGCATCTACATTCCCTGAAAAAGATAATTTACAGCAATTTCTCTCCAAGGCTAAAAACTTTATCAGAGTCTAATACCGTTAAGTGTCAAGCTGCAGTAAGAAATAAAGAGTTAGGAAAAAAAAAAATCTGAAGCTTTTCAGGCAGATTTTATATTACGCCATTAAGGGCCTTTCTTTAACGTTTTGTATGCTACCTTTATTTATTAAATATTATGTTCTTTGCACTTAAACCATAAAATTCAATTCAACAGCAATATCACAAAATATTTAAAAGAGCATATCTTTAGAATTTCCGATACAATCTTGCGTACTTGGGATGCAAGAGTAAGAGAAGCACATTGAATTTTATATTCAATTCAACAACAAAATCACAAAATAATTTAAAAGAACATATCTTTAGAATTCCCAATACAAAGTCTCGCGCCCTGAAGATAATTTTTTTCCCCTCCCCCGTACAATGCTGCCATTGCTCGCTTTGAAATCGTTGAGTTTCTTAATCAAAACTCATAAATGCCTTACAAGATATGAAATAGATAATAAAACAAATTCTGAATTCGGGCTTCCAGATGCCCATATTCGAATGGAGAACTACGTTATTCAAAACTGGATGTTTCTATGTATCATTGTTTTTTCACAGTGCGAGAAATATACGTACATTTATGCAGATTCTTCATTATTTGATTTCTTTAAATATAATGCAGGGCTCTAATATTTGGTGCTAACAACTTTAAAAGTGAAACGTCGCTTATAGTAAACCAACACAAATTGCCAAAACGAAATTAATAGCCCTTCTGGAAAAATTGCCCGTTTGGGCTAATAAAGACTTTGTTTCCATACAAACATATGTACTTTTGCTTATGCGCAGAAGCAAAATTAATAAATAAGACAAAGAAATTAGGTTTTCATTATTTATTCTCCAGTTTTGTCCCACTTGGAAAAGTTTCTCTGAAAACTTGGAAATTTTTCATGATTTGTTTACTTTTAATTTAAATTTAAGTACATTATTTAATGAATAATTAAACATGCTAGAATTATAATGACTGGAAATTTAAAATGAATAACTTTAAAGGACTGTTAGTCTAAGTCTTTAATATTTAGCTCTCAGTATGTTTGAATTAAAAAATGTAACCAACAAATATGTTTTGCAAGTACAAAATTTAGATTTCGGATAGAAAGTAAACAGAAATTTGAGTTTTTTTCCTTTATGATATTATTGTTGATCTCGGGTTTTCCTGTATATCCAGTGAGAGAAATTTAAAATTTATTTTAAATATTTTTTTATTTTTTTTTAATAACACCTTTTTTATTTTGATAAAAAAATTTCTTTTTTGACTCCTAAGTTGTTTCCAGGTCGTGCATACAATTTGAGTTTGACGCCCTTGATTTAGGCCAACATGGGAAACTTCTACATTTTCTGTATATTTAAAATTAAAAAAATATATAATGTCATTTTATAAAAATACTTAGAGTGTTTAATTAGTTATATTATGAATTGAATGCATTATTATTTAAATCAATCCAATTTAAAAGTTACCTTTTTATTTCACAGTTCAATGTGAGAAAATTGTACACAGATTGTACACTCAAGCGAGTAATCGCTTGAGTGTGTGAACTGAGAAGTAAGACTCAAGAAGGGTTAATTAACCTTTATTTCTCAAAATAAAGATCAACACAGTAGGCTCCTATCTCGGAGCGTACAGCAAAGCCTCCACTTGGGCTTGAACTCAAATTAATGAGCATTAAAACGTAACTAATGTTTAACTAAAAGATATAGTAGAAGCTATCAAGATTCGAAGTAGTTGGCCCCTAAATCTCAATTAAGTAGGCGAAGCTAGCAAGAGCCCGAAATACGGCCGAGCGTAGTAATAGCTTAGAGAGAGACGTAGCCCAAAGGCAAACGTGCGCTAGTTAGAAACTCTAGCTCTAGCTCTCTTACGAAGTCAGTGAAACATCGACTTAAATACTACTCTTACTCATTTGCATTAAACGAAATGTTTCTGAAAATACATTCTGGTAGGAAATTGTAAGCTGAAGCTTGAGATAGGAAAGGTGCATAAACTTAAAATAACTCTTATAAAATTATGATAAACCTTACAAATGAAATAATAAATACAAAATAAAAAGTAATATTCTTAAGAACAACATCTGTTGCTTTTAAATAGCTTAGTTTGTTAATCCACAACAGACAGATTCAATTTGAAAGATAAGCGTCTTACATTTTTCCAAATGGCAATGGATCCGAATGAAAAGTGAAATAAGGAGGAGTAAAACCGTATTTCCAAAAAATATAAAACTTGGATTCGCTTGAAGCACTGTCAGCATAACATTCAATGCTGAACATTACTTTTTAAAGAGATCATCTGCACAGAAGATCAAAATCGTCTGGAATGTGTGTGGTCTTCATAGAGAGGATTCCCGGTATGTGCGAATTCAATTAGGAAAATCAGTATTAAAGAGAAAGAAGAAGATAACAAATGAGATCTACTGTGAAATAAAAAAAAGTAATGGGTCCAAGAAGATTTGAAATACTTTTTCCAGTAATAATTAAATAGTTAACTTAAACAAAGTATTTTTCTTATATCTTGTACCTTAGAGCTAAATGAAGTCGAAAAATCTTAAAATTAATAAAAAACAATGTTAAATAAATATTTAATTGCACTCGTCTTATGTACCAGCAAGAAGTAATGGGGAAAAAAATATTGGGGCATATACAATATATACATATATATTTAACTACTGTAAGTACTTTAATGATGTTTTGTACTTTTTTAGAGTTAAAACGCAACAATTTTTTTGTTTACTATTACTTTCTCTTTTGCATATAAGGAGGACTTTAAAGATGAGAAGCCTACCAGCAGCCGAGCGGTAAAAGGCGCTGAAAACTGGTAGCTCGGTCGGGAGTTCGAGTCCCGGCGAACAGGTTGGTTGCATGGGCGTTTTCGTGGTTTTCCCCCATGTGTAAATTGGATACGAGCCAGTTTCCCTTAAAACGTTCTCCTCGGGACACACCTTCCTTTCCGTGTAATGCCTAATGGTGAAACGCATGCTAAACAAAACAAAAAAACAAACAAAAAAAAATCTTTGGACTCCCTTCACTTTTATAACCTCACGGAGTCGTCTAGGCATGGATTTTATTAAGATTTTGACAGATATTTGCTCCTGTTTTTCTCCCCTTGTGTAATAAGCTTCTCTTTACTTTTATTTGTGTTTGAAATCTTAAACTTTGATAATTCTGTCTTCCAAATGATCCCAGATACACACAGTAGGATTGAAGGCTGGTCTCTGAGCAAGCGTTTCTCTTGCATGCTTGTAGACAGTTATACAAAGACTACACTTTGCAAGTATGAGCATTATGTTTGGGATCATTCTATTGATAAAGTTTGTGATCTGAGAATATGCCCATTTTTGAGCGCTTTGTTTCATAATATTAGATGCTTAAATATATCCATTTTGATATCAGTAAAATGTAGATTTTCAACTCCTCTAGCACTCATACAGCCCCAGCGTTCGAGTACACCCCCGTTCGAGTACCGCTGCCATAACATTATTTCAAACGAATTATGTTATGGCCTTGGAATCTTCCTTGGAATCTTTGGGTAAAGCAGATTTAAATCTGAAAACAGCAATCAATCTCTTGATCTTTCCTGCTTCGAAATAACTTAATGTCTCTACACTGGCGCCCGAACTAAAAAAGGTGGTGGATGATGATTCTCCACTACCAGGATTTGGCGATTGGGTCCTCTAAACCCCAGTTGCCCTTTAAAAGGGGGTGTATATAAGGTATTTCTCCCTCCATCTTGGCATGCATTCGTGGTGTAGTGGTCAGCACGCTCTACGCGTATTCGAGAGGCCCGTGGTTCGAGTCCCGGCGAGGGCGTTGCTCATTTTTCATCTTTCCCGCTTCGAAATAACCTAATGTCTCTACAACTTTATTGGAGATTAAGGTATATCTTTTATGTATCGTATTATTATATATTTTAATCGTAATACGGGTTGTATTACATTATATAATAGTTTTATTATAAGTCTAATTAAAGGTTATTTAAGTTATTGTATTGTATTTTTGTTTATTCTATGGTTAAATAAGACGCACGTGAAGTTTATGCATTGCCTCGTATTTAATTGTAATTGTCAAGCTGTACAATTTATCTAATAAAGATATTTGTTGGCAGGCAACCCCAGGGGGTCTTCCATTCTGTTATGATTGAAATACGGTGAGTACAATACAGTACAGTGGAAATAGACTTAAAAGATTAAGCGGATCCATTAATCCCTGCGGCCCATCAACGGCCGAGCGGTAAAATCATTGAACAATGGTAGTTCGGACCGATAGGCGCGAGCGGGCTAGCTGCGTGTGCGCTTTCGTGGTTTTCCTTATGTGTAATGTGTATATGATACAGTTTCCCTTTGAAGTCCTTCACGAAGGTTTTACTCCTTTTAGGCAGATAGCCTTCTAGTGCTTTGCCATAATCGAATAAATCAAACCAAACCAACCATTTGTCCCTGCGTTTACCAAATTTGGTTCTTATACAAAACACTATTAATCGTGAATGTTTTGTTTGGTTTATTATGACAATGCAGTCGAGAACTACCTGTTTAAGAGAAGGGATGTCGTCGTGGAGGAATTTTTAGTGAAGGGAAAGTGGTTCCGCTAATCGTGGAATAAGACACGATTAGAAAAGTTTTGAAGTCTTCCGACAAAGGAGATTCCTGACTGAGAGAGGCAACTAATCTCTTAAAAAGCTACACGAATTTTACGTAAAACTGTCAATGGTATGCAATTACAGGTCAGCATTATCCGAAACATTTCGAGTTGATTGGCATTGCGGATTTAGCAGTAAAAAGAAAACCAGTCTCTTGAAAGGCACTATGAGTTTTTAAGCAAAACTTTTCATCATGATGATCAGCAAGTCTCTATGCGATCTGTCAACAATCTGGTTCCTTCTTATCAAGGCGACTCCAGCAGCTGTCTTTCTGGTTTTTTAAAGTTCTTTGCCAATAATTATAAACACAGATACTTGTGATAGCAACGAAAATAACTGACAATCACAAAAAATATCCCATTAAAAATTCAATGGCTATTAATCAAACCAGGACCTATTCCAAGCATACTAATCCCCGATGATACCTAACCCACCCGGCCCCCAGGCGAAGTTAGAGTCCGTGAGTATTTCTATGATATCAGTGCATCTGTTTTTAACGTAGTCATTGCTGTCATAGCAGTTAATTAATGAAGAAAATGCTTTCGAAGTGGACATGTAAATAAAGCGGCTCATGTAATCATATGCACCCATGACACCATTAAAAGTGTCTAATTGCAGCTGCATTAAATATCATTTCCAACTTCTGGCAATATAAACATATGCAGTTTGAAAAGTCTTCAGGCACGTGCACCTCTTTCTTCTGACCTTGAGTGACCCCACAAATGATGCGGTTCCAATTATCTGCAATTACTAGCACTGATTCTATGTAAAACACATCGAGGAAAAAAGTATCAAGTTATGTACGCTTTTGATACCCGTAAGGTGTTTATTTGAATATATCAGCTATCAGTGAGCCGTATAATAGCAATTATTTAGCTGTAATGTGCCGTATGTGTAGTTTTGAGTATTTCAGTATGTTATTGACGTTATCTGAGAAAAACAATTTCTCAATTTCTTTTTGTTTTTTTTCTTCCCCCCCCCTAGCATCTGGTTCTGAAAATCTTAAAAATGTTCGCGAAATTTTCTTCTTTTTCAGTGTATTCAAAGAACGAATTCCCCAAAATTATAAAATGGATTTGTCCACATAGTGATTGTTTTCGCTTTACTAACAAAGATAAAACTCCGTAAACTACCTTGCGAAGGTCCCGTCGAACCTTTTCCTTCTACCTGTTGAACTTTATACCAACCCCATTCAAGAACAAACTCATCACGGCCACGCAAACTCAAACTAAAATTGGGCCTATGATATCGGAGTAGCAGAAACAACAATAAAAACGGGCAACATTTAAGGCAAATAGAAAGGAATATATCTTATTAGATATTGTGATTACTGTTACTATGTATTCTTACTGAAATGTAGGGTTTTTTTTAAACAAATAACATTGCGATAGTTTCCTGTACGTTATCCATGACAATTTTTTTTTATTTGTTATGTTCTTACTGCAATTAAATTATTCACTTAATTTTTCCATTTTCCGAAAGGTTAAATTTGGGGAAAAACATGCGAGGAAATATGGCAAATGTAGCAAGCAATATGCGAAATGAATGAAAAAATGTTAATAAATAAAACGATGTTCCAAGTGATCAAAATTTCGTGCTAATCAAATGTTCATAAATTGTGAGAAGCAAATTGTTTCAGCGGATAACTTTCCCATACTTTTCGTGCTAATTAAACGTTCACAAATCAAACGTTTACATACACGATTCAGATCAAACGTTCACAAAATAATTTCGAATCAAACGTTCACAAATTGTAAGAAGCAAATTTTTTTTGGATAACTCGCTTTTACATACGTTTGCAAATAGTACATCAATCTAAATTTTGACTGCAGTTTATGCTATTAGCTTTAAAAACCATTTCTTTGACAAAATAGAGATACGTTTTCCTAAAGCAGAAGGAATATCTATGATTGAGCATTACTTCGCAACCTATTCTTACGGGGAAAAAAATTGAATAAATATTGCATTCAAAACAAGCTCGTAAACGTTCCTGGCAATAATAAGATAACGAAGTGGTTGCCCGTCTCTTCTGAATGCGGAGAAAACGGACGAAATTCGGAATAAAATGTTGCAATCACTAACAAAAAATGGGAGCAAGATGGCACCGCAGTCAAACTTATGAGTTGTGAAGTAATGGTCAATCTTAAAAATGTGTTCTGTTTGAGCAAAAATATTTCCTTTCCAAAGTTAACAGCATAAACTGCCATTGAAATTTCAACTGATATATTTACTTGCAACAGTATATAAGTGCCATCCACTGAGACACTAATATCCATTTTGGAATTTCCACAAATTTCGAAGCTTGTTTCGCGCGACTTTTGAATTATCCGGTATCAGTATTTTTTCTAAGAGATCTATGCAAGAAATGGGAATATATTTACAAATGATAAATGCGGTAAAAATATAGATGGAGGAACGATGGATGTTGGAATAAGTAATATTATATACAGGGGCAGATTCCCAAGTCTCTAATAGATAGAATATTTTTTCCAGGTAAGTAAAATAGACAAGAACTTTAAGCATATTGATTCCCAATGCTCCACGACTATTGCAAAGTATATAAAATAGACTGTAATTTGAAGAAAATTGATTCCCAAGGCTCCAAGACTATTGCAAGATATGTAAAATAGACTGTGATTTGAAGAAAGTGGATTCCCAAGGCTCCAAGACTATTGCAAGGCATGTAAAATAGAGCGTAATTGGAAGAAAATTGATTCCCAAGGCTCGAAGATTATTGCAAGGTGTGTAAAATAGACTATAATTTGAAGAAAATTTATTCCCAAGGCTCCAAGACTATTGCAAGATATGTAAAATGGACTGTAATTTGAAGAAAAGTGATTCCCAAGGCTCCAAGACTATTGCAAGGCATGTAAAATAGAGTGTGATTTGAAGAAAATTGATTCCCAAGGCTACAATACAGATGTCCTTGAGGCAGGATCAATAAAATCAATTACAGCTTGAAAACAGATTGTTTCCCAAGTCTCTAATGGACAGAATCTTGGTATGAAACCAATAGAATAGACTGAAGCTTGAAGCAAATTGATTCCCAAGCCGCAACAGAGAGCTTTTGGTGCAAGATCAGTAAAAAAGACTGAAACTTGAAGCAGTTAGATTTTAAATCTTTAACAGACAGGGGATTTTTGCAGGATAAGTAAAGAAAGGATTCAAAATTTATAAAAAACAAAAATAGGACCTGAAACAGATTGATTTCTAAGGCTCCAAAAATAGGAGATTATTGCAATACAAGTAAAATAGGTTGTATAGATTGTAACTTGAAGCAAAATTGATTACCAAGGCTATAGTACAAAGGAACTTGATGTAGAATCAGTAAAATAGATTGGAATATGAAAACAGATCCATTTTCAAGGCTAGTACAAAGGTCTTGGTGTAGAATGAGTAAAATAGACTAGAACTTGAAAACAGATCCATTTCCAAGGCAAAGGTCCTTGGTATAGGATCATTAAAATAAGACTAGAACTTGAAAGCAGATTTATTCCCAAAGCTCCAATAGTAGAATATTGTTACATCATAAGTTAAATAGATTGAAACTTCAAGCAGATTTATACCGAAGGTTTCCATGTAGAGACCATTAGTTGCTTTGTTTCAGAGGCGAAGACTCTGAAGATGCGTACTGCCTTCGCTGGGATTTGAATTCTGCACTTCCGGATTGTTAGATAACGTGCTTCCGATTATACGCTGAAGACCAACGGTAAAAAGGGAGAAAATACCTTTTAGCACTAGGTAGAACATTCTTAGTGTGAATTTTATGAACAATGTTCCGATTTTTTTCCAGAACATCCAATAGATAGCATCTTTTTGGTCATAAGTTTTAAGAACAATAGACAAGGGCAAGGACATAATCTAAATTAACGCATCAGTAATGGCGGATCTCTGCTTTAATGTTTTGAATAATTTGCAGAGTCATTATGTTTATAGAGGCAGGCTACATGAAGAATTGTGCAGTGTTCTTGACGGGATTTTACCTTTGGATCTTCCGTCTGCTAGCTGAATGTGGTTCCAGGCTGTGAGAAAATACCTCACAAATTAAATTTCAGAAGGGAACAAGAAAAAAATTGGGGAATTTTCTCTTCTCACATCAATGTGTTCCACATCATTAGTCATATATTCTTTTCCTATTGTTTTATTATTGTCATGTTATGTGACAAGACCAAAAGAACTTACTTATTTCAGAGATAACGAAGATGAAATATGTATCTTCCCCTCTCCCCATGCTAAAGAGTGGAGTTCTTTAAAACGTAGGTAGCTCCGTACGAGAGAAAAATTTTTGTTTTGCAAAAATTCTCATTAGTATGAGAATACGTATTTCAATTAATGGCATCAGACTAATTAAATCCTATGCTAATTTTCGAAATTGAATTCTGGAAATACTGTTGCTTATCTCTGAAGGCGTAGAAAAATGCCTTCAGGTTCATGTCAAAGCTCGGAAACAGTTGATAAATCTTCGGCCACACGAAATGACCAATTTTTGTTTTCTTCCCCTAATTTATTCCGTCCCGTCACGCTCTTGAGCTTGCCTCTGATTGGCAGATCTACGAGGTTCCCGAAAATAACACCCACGCCAACGCGGACGTGATGGCCGTGAGCTCGGGTTTGGAATGATTTACATATGGCGGAGGCTCCCAGCATTCTCACGGGCTCTCTTCTATTAGAAGCGCCGAGCAATTAGCCAGCAAAAAATGACAACTTCTCGTAATTTCCAATGAGTGCTCTTTAACGGGCTGCTACGTGATGGGTGGGAGGGTCTGGTGGCTCGTGATTCACGAGTTTGCCATGGACAGGTCGTGAAGTATTTATTGCAGGAAATGCGAATCATGCTCGCACAATGTACAGGGAATTTTGTAATTATGGCCTTCGTGGCGTACTTCCAGAAATCATTCTCGCCGAGAAGCAGACTTTAATGCACACTCTTTGGGAGTGCGGGAGGAGACGGTGTTTTTAATGCCTATGAATAAATGAATCTTTTTAACCCTTTATGTAGGAAGCTAAACGTTATCAGAATGTAAGCGGACGTAACACTGGTTGATTCGGGATATCTTGCAAAAAAGGGGCGTTTCAATAAGACAGTAACGAATTTGATCCCGGAAAAGAAAAGTTTTATTTATTTTTTTTTTAAGTTACATACATTCTTGTTGCTGGAAGAACAGATCCAAGTATTCAAAGATGCTTTTATCTAGCTTGTAAGCATACGAAGCATATCGATAGCAAATAACCAGGTTTGTCAGGTCACGCTGACAAACTTGAATCCAAATTGAGTTTAGTTGTTGGAATTACTTCCTGTACAATTCTCTTCCTTCATTTCTGGTTCCTCAAAGTTTCGGCCTTACTAGTGGCCAAGTGGTTAAGATCGCTGAACACTGGGAGTTCTATCCCAACGTAACGGGTTGGCTGAATGGTTGGTTTTCGTAGTTTTCCCCATTTGTTTTCCTCGTTTCTACAAGCCAGTTTTTATTAGAAAATCCTCTGTAAAAGTATCTCTTTTCTTACAGGCTTACCCCCCGGGGGGCTCGACTTAGAAAACTATGCGAAGCTACTGGCTAGGACCTGTACCTAGACAGTGTCGGCCACGTGAGTATACAAACCATGAACCAGGGGATCTGGAGGCCCCCGGAAAGGTAATTTATTGGCCGGCCCGTGAGTCTGGCATGCTTTAGAGGAGTTGGTTCTAGTAGCCCTGCGGCGGAGCCCCGGGTTTGATGGGTAATGGGGATGGCCCTCTGCGACAATGGTGATGACCCTCTGCGACAGGTAGCTCGAGCGACTAGTAGGTAGTAAATAGACGACCAGTGTCGCTGTATGGCGACTGGTGCCAATTCTCTTCAAGGCGCGGGGAAGCGGGTTGAACCCCGGAACTGTTCTGAGGGTAGACTGGCCATGTAGTTCCAGCACCTGGATGGCGGAGCATGTAACCCACAAAACTAGTTCTCTCAGGCTTATAGCTCTTTCGCTTTCCCATATTTCAGTAACTAGACCTAGAATAACCCTCGTGGTTTCTATATTTCTGCTGCTGCCATAGCGGAATGAGAGCCGGTTGCCCTAATCTTAGGTCTCGATTCGAATCTCGAAGAAAGTATGAATCCTTGTTAAGTGTCTTTACGGCGCGTAGCAGTTAAAATTACTACTGAGACGAAAGTGGTTTTGAGAGGTTGTGGTAGAGGGAGAGGAGGAGACTCTCAGATTCAAAGAATATGTATTGTTAAGAAGGAAAACTTCGCCGCAGCAGAAGTGGCTCCCTTCGAACGAAAAGGGAAACAGCTGCGCATGAGTGAAATATCTGTCGCCAAAAAGCGCCAAAGCTCGAAGCTGATGTCGAAGTTCAAACAGGTTCGACGGTCACGTTTATTAAGAGTTTAAAGTTGTGTGACTCCATTTTTTTCCCTCCATATTGACGGATATAAAATCAGACATCACACTGCGATATGTATAATGCAAGTTCGTGAAAGTGAAACTTCGCCTAATATTTCATCATTTCCCAGGTGAAAGAACGATTCATCTTAACCCGTGTTCCTCTATTTCCTATATACGTAGCGGAGGAGAAAATCTTCGCCAGGTCCGGTACATCACAGAGCGGAAATTCTCGCCAACAGGTTTCGTCACCAAATCCCTTGGCGAATGTTCCCTTTTCTTTCTAGCGGCGTAGAAGACAAACTGGTTTACATTACGTCTATGAAGCCTTTCCTTCTTTACACAGACGTTCTTTGTTCAGATTCATAATCCGAACGTTTCCCCGAGTGATCAGATTCCGGATGAAGCTTCCTCTTTTTTTGCGAGTGTAATTTGATCGCTTCCTACGGTGCACCCTGGTAAAAGTGGCAGGTGGCAAGATTGCTGAATAACCGAAAGATTCAGTCATTCTCGAAAAATACACACTAAGTTGGGAGCATTTGCAACCTTAATATATTTTCCTCTTTCATGGTTTGTACTAGCTACTTTGCATACTTTCTCTGTAGTTTTCTGCAACTTTTTTTTTCTACATTTATTATTATCTATATTATTATCAGTTCAAAGGGGTTTTGTCGCTGAAGGACTATTGTTTTCGTTTTGCAATCTTACGTTGAATCACTCTGAATGTCCCCTTCACTTTTCAGACTGTTGCCACCAAATATTATCGGCCTGTATTATATTTGAAGAAATTAAATAACGAAGAATCTGCATAAATGTATGTATGTTTCTCGCACTGTGATAAAACAACGGTACCTGGAGCCATCAAATTTTGAATATTGAACATTTCCACCCAAATATGGGCATCTGGAAGGCCAAATTTGAAATTCGGAATTTGTTTTATTATCGATTTCTTATTTTGTAAAATGTTAACGAAACTTTGATTAACGAATTCAAGGATTTCAAAGCGAGCAATGGCAATGCTGTACAGAAAAAATCTTTTTATGTCCAGCGAGCGAGACTGTGTATAGGAAATTCTAAAGAATATGCTCAATTTAAAACTGTTTTGCGATATTGCTCTCGAACTGAATGTTATGGTTTAAGTGTGAAGAACATGATATTTAATAAATAAAGATAACACACAAAATGTTCAAAAAACCCCCTTTTAGACGTAATTTAAAATCTGACACCTTTCAGATTTTCTTTTTTTCTTCTATATTTATTATTATTATTGCATTTCTTTTTTCGTTTTTAACTCTTTTAGTAGAAAAATTAGAATTTTCTTAACAGGAAACGAGATAAATTAACTATGTCCCAGGAGAGATTCGAGCCACGGATCGTCCAAATGGACAAGCCACGGAAGTATGCAGAAGGGAATGAGATAATTCCATATATCTGAATCATTTTACAGAGGTCTTCTCATTATGTATTTTTCACTTTTGCCTATCTTCTTTCTCCCACTCTCTGCTTATACGTATGCAACTGCAGAAATTTTAAGGCAGTTCAATGTCGACTTCTTGTCCATTCCTACCTTAGAAGACCACATAAATGTGAGGTACTTTATTCTAATATTGTAGGAAAAAAAAAGAAAATTTACTTACAAGCTTTTCAATAAATGCATTTATTTAAGAAATCACAAGAACAAAACAAAACATCATTTTTATAAGACAAAGAAATAAAAAAAAAAAGAGGCATGCATTTCTGACTTACGGCGCGAAAGATGAAGCATCGAACTAGCCACAGATATTCTACTTGGGATTTTACGATTGTTTGTGAAGACGTAGTTGCGAAACATAAATAGTTGCAAAGACAGCATTCACTTTGCTACATTTACGACGCCGTTTTTTCACTGCAGCCTCATTCATCGCTTGCGGTGGCATCAGCTTGGCAGGCTTACGAGACTTACTTCAAACGACAACCCCTTAACTCGAACCCGAATGAAGAATGGGAAAAACAACAACAGGCAATAGATGCCGAGGATGAAGGTTTTGTACTTCGTATATATTTCTTCCAGAACAAATGACGAAAGCGTTCCTGCGTATTTTTCATAGCCTAATTTGCCAGTTTGGTGTTTGATTCCAAATAGGCTTGCTTTAACTTCAAAAAAATAGCTTGAACCAATCACTCGCCAATTTGACGGTACGATCAGGGAAAGAAATATAATTAAATAATTAATATCTTACATGAGAGAGTTTCTACTAACAAATGTCTCTTGCAAAAGATAGGTCTTCTATTCCTTTGACATGAATTAATTATATTTAACAATTCAGAATGCTTCCAGCATTCCATTAGTTTGCAAACAGGCAAGCTAAATTAAAATTAGATAAATTCAGAAAGAAGATCAGATAAATTCAAGACAGTAAGGCAAATCCTAAATAAAGGGATGATAAATTAAAAAACAAAAGTGGCAAAAAAAGAAAAAGTAGAAATAGAAGCGGGGGGGGGGGGGAAAATCTGAAGGGATTCAGACTTACTATAAGGTTTACTATAATAAGGTTATATAATTTTAAGGTTTACTATAATAAGGTTATATAATTTTAAGGTTTACTATAATAAGGTTATAAGGATTGTTAAGGTTTTCTATGCTGTCGTTGACCATCGCAATTTACAGATCTGCTCTTTAACTCACTCCTGTTAATACAATCTTTTTTTTAAAATTTTTTTTGTCTTTTTTTAGCTTTTATTAAGCATTGCATTCTTCGCATTCACGCCAAATAACAAAATATTTAAAAACAGTGTATCATTAGAATTCCCGACAGAGTGTCAAGGATGCTCGCGCTATCTAAAAGAGTTATCAAAAAAAAAAAAAAAAAAAAAAAAAAAAAAAAAAAAAAAAAAAAAAAAAAAAAAAGAAAGTATTAAAAAATTTTAAAGCTTCCAGATTTTACATTATGTCTAAAAGCGCGTTTTTTTAACGTCTTCTGTGTTACCTTTATTTATTAAATATGATGTTCTTCGCACTTAAAGCATAAAATTCAATTCAACAGCAATATCACAAAATATTTCAAAGAGCATATCTTTAGAATTTACGATACACATTCTCGTACACTGGAGATAAAAATGCTTTCCTTTGCCCCCGTATAATGCTGCCACTGCACGCTTTGATATTGTTCCGTTTCTTAATCAAAACCTCATAAATGCTTTACAAAATAGGAATTATTTAATATAACAAATTACAAATTTGGGCTTCCAGATGCCCGTATTCGGGTGGAGATGTACGTTATTCAAAATACAATGGCTTTAGGTACCGTTGTTTTATAACAATGTGAGAAACATATATACATTTATGCAAGTTCTTCATTATTTGATTTCTTTAAGTAAATACACGGCTCTAATATCTGGTGGAAACAATTTCAAAAGTGATTCGTCGTTTATAGTGAATCACCGCTAAATGCCAAAACGAAATTAAGAGCCCTTCTGGACAAATTGCCGCTTTGGGCTAATAACGATTTTAATGAGTCCAGCTAGTATCATTTCATTATAATATTAAATATTTCTAATTAGACATCTCATGATTTAAAAGCTTATTAAAATCAATCAGATTAAAAAGTAAAACAAAATACTTTTAAAAACTGCGTTTATTGCTCTTCAGTCACTTGGTTTGTGACTCAGAAAGCTTAAATTTCAGAGTTAAATATCCGAAATTTGGAAAAGGAAATTTTTCGTGATTACAATACTTCCTTTATTGCGTACAAGGAAGTCGAAAGGGGTAAATGTACAGTATTTAGTTAGCGAAAGAACAAGACCAACTTGCACGCTTCTGTATGCTTAACAAGTTAGCTCACCCTCGAGATCAGCAAGTGGACTGAACACATTGTTTTAAAAAAGCTAAGCAATGAAAAGGCGTTGAAGATTTTATCCAGAATTAATCGATTTAATCTACCAGAGCCTTTATAAATGAATTTTAAATAGTGGGAAAAATAAGTTAAAAACCGGCGTTCAGCGAACTTTTCAGGCCGGTTGCCAGAAGATGTGCGCATTATATAAAAAAAGATAAAAAAAAACTAACGCCGTTGATGCTTTAGTTAAGTCAAGTCCAGCATCTCGAGAAGAAACTGGCACTATTGTTGTAAACTTATTTTTGGCGAAATTTTCGTCTACGCCGCGAAAGCATTGTTTCCCTGTGGCGAGCTCAGCCGCTGAGGTTGGCGAATTTTTTGCCGCCGCACAGACAGAACAGCGTCACAAAATGAATGAAAAGAGTTAACAATGTAGCAGCACACTGATCGAGCAGCGTTTTGTTCTTGTTGTTTTAATTACTACCTGCTCTCTTTCTTTTTCTTTCTTTCTCCCCCCCCCCGTTTTTCCGTAATGGTCATGATTGCGAGTTAATGGGTTCTGGGGTTAATTTTAGACGAGAAGTATTTTTCATTGGGTTCGCTGAAAGCCATTAACTGAAACAACTGTTAAAAAACTGACACTTTCGCATCTAGATCAGGACAAACAGATAATGAAAAAGGACACTTTTTCCCATCCTTCTTGCGTTAAAAAAAATCGTTCTAGATTTATTCTTATATTCTGTATGAGATAACTATGTTTCAAACTTTCAGCAAGATATATCGTATATACTAGCGCATTCCTTCCCGTTTATAGTTCATTAATTATCCAAAAATCGAGAGGGAAAATTTATGCGAACGATATAATATCCGAAGCACGCGGTTTCAGTAAGAACGTAATAACATAAAAAGTAATCATGGATAAACTACTGGTAACTATGACAATATTATTTCTTTAAATGAAACCTAGATTTAGATAAGAATGCGTAGTAATATTAAAATCAAAATGACTGATGAATATTCGGCTGTTATCTCACGATAATTGAGCAGAGATGTCCGGCTTTAACTCATCCGCCTTGTAAAGTGGTATTAGGAACTTCACAAAAATAATTCTTGATCACAGTTCCCAAGGACATCAGAGGAAGGAAGAAAAAGGAGGCCGAACAAAAGACCCAGGCCCATGTTCGGGTGGAGGACTACGTTATTCAGAACTGGATTAGCTCTAATACCGTTGTTTTTCACAATGCAAAAAAACATGCACACATTCGTGTAGATTTTTTTATTATTTGATAAGGTATTTCTTCCGTAGCATGCCTTCGTGGTGTAGTGGTCAGCAAGTCGAACCCTAGGGATGGTGTCCGACATGATCAGCCCAGGCGAACCTGGTTACCAGCGGGGGCCACGAGAAGGCCCATGTCGGACGAAAACGCTCATGCAGCCAATCTGTTCGCCTCGATTCGAGCCCAGGGCAGAACTACCAGCGTTCAGCGGTTTTACCGCTCGGCCGCTGGTGGGCTTGAATGCTAGGAATTTGCGTAATATTTTAGTAATTTAATTTTTTAAATTTAAGACAGTCAGATGTATAAAAAATTATTAAACTAAATAAACTTAATATTATAGGGCAAGATATAATATCGGCATTTGAAGAAAAATATGTATTAACGACGGAATAGCTCGAAGTCAAACGGGGGCAGCGAATTATCCCATTTCGTCCAGCAGCCGCACTCTGGATAAAATTCGACGTCTGCTGCTTTAGTCATTTGCCCATTTGTGTGCGGGTTGGCAATTTAATTCCACTGTCTTAGTAGCTAACATTTCTTTTATATTGTTTATTATGTTTGAAAATTTCCACGCCGATCTAAGAGGCAGTAGGTTATATTCATGCATTCGGGAAGTAAAACTCTCAAATATCTAAGCCCAAGAACAAAATTTTCTAAGCTAGGCAAACTAATTCAAAAAAACTTTCCACGATATTGAACGCAGAATTGCAGAAACTAAGCACTGCGATCTTTCTGAAACTGAACCAACATCCATTATATTTAATTTTTAAAAACTCTTTCTTAAGACCTCCGCGTGATAACCTTCAACCTTTGACCTTCCTGTCCCAAACCGCACCTTGAAAAGCAGGCAAGATCCATTACTGAACACCCGATGCATCAGCTTTTCAGAAACAAGATGTGCCATTTCTGCGACATTTTTATCTCTCGAAACAGGTTAAGGTTTCCATACTGTCACATGGATTTAAACTCTGCTCAAAACATAATTTGTTTATTTTTCAGTAGACGCAGGGTAAAACGTAACCCACCTATTTATTGATTGCCAAAGCTCGAGACTTACTGATAAAGAATGGAATGTCAAATTGCTTTGTATTTCCGAAAAATGCTTTTAGAATGGGCTTCACCGATAAAGGAAGCGAATACTACAAATATGAAAATTAGAAATTGCGATTCGTTATAATATATCAAGATAAGTCATAGGTACGCAGCCGACGGATTTCATATGTGATGTTCTATGAGAAGCTAGAGTCTTTCGAAAAAAATTTATAATGATTTTCCAAAAATAAACAATTTTTCCCTAACTGGACTGACATTTTAATAGGATTCAAAAATTATTCGTAAATTTTTTAATACATGATATTCAGTACCTGTATTCTGGAATTATTTCAAAAAATTATTATTTAATGACATACATTTTCCATATTATATTTCTTTTCATTTTTAATTATTTTAATGCCTTTTTTTTATAAGTAAGTTTTCGAATTCCTTTTCTCTTTGAATTTTTGAAGGGGGTAGGGGTATGTTAGATAAAATATATCTAAATGAAAATTCTAACTTTAATTTGCAATAGTCCCTAAACCCTCCATTTTAATTTAGCTATTTTCCCTTTTTGTTGAACAAATAACAGTAAATCTCTTATAATTCATCGCTCTAAACTACGTCATTTTTAAATTAATATCTTTTTCACATGATTCTTACATAACTTTAACGACGCAGGCTTCAGCCAACAATAATTTAATATTTTGCAAACCGAAACTTTTGGCAGTGAATCAGAATAAAACCGAACCCGAACTAAAGCAGTCTTATCCTAGACGAAGTTCAGGGCGCCTTGATGACTCCTATTATCTTTATACATTAACATCTAAACAGTCTATATGTAATAAATTTTATTACAAGAACTTGATATATACTCAACTCCCGTGTTGCTGCAAAGCAATGGTTAGTATATCAGTCTATTGCACCGAAAATTCCATGTTCGATGCCGAGATTAAGGCATTACGACTTAAAATTATGAGTAAAATTATAACATTATAATTAAAATTACGACATTGGGATAAGAAATAAGATATTCTTTTATTGAAATGTAATGCAGCTTACAATTCCTAGAATTTTCAACTATTCTAAAATTTTTGAATTTACGACTATCTTCTATTAAAATACTACATAAGTGCTATTCTATAGCAAGGGTTTTATAATTTTCGTTTTTTAATAAAAATGAAAATAACAATATAGAATATTTTTGCGATAATATTAACTTCTTTCTGTTATTTTAGAGAACATGAGTCTGTCGAATTCGATTTTTCTTAAAATTTGTAAAATTATAAATTCATGACAAAGCCAATTAACTAAAGGAATTGTCTCTGGACCACCACCTCTCTAGGGTGGCCATTTATGAAAGTGACTAGTATTTTTGAAACCATAACTGCATTGACACTTTGATGTGAGCAGCAGTTCCATAGATGACCAAAATTACCTGGAGTAATGGGGGAGGACTCATCTTAGGGATGGTTCACTGTAACCTAGAATGCCTTTCTTACTAATACAGTAGATGTCGCTTAATGCGATCTCGGTTAATGTTATTATTCGGATACTGTTAACGAATTGCCGAAATCCCGTCCGTTTGTATGCGAAAACATTGAAAATACATTGCTCATTGTGATAAACAATTCGGTTAATATTATCAAAATATCACAGAAAAGTTTTCTCTTTCTGAGGTAAAGTTTCAAAATGAGATAAAAATAAATTATAAAAATTTTAAGTGACAGAGAAATGTCGCCAAAAAACTGATTAAGTTATCAAATAAATTGGTTTCAATTTTAGTCAACTATTTCTAATTAGGCAAAAAAGCAAAGTTAGTTTGGCAAATTTAGTTTGAATAACTATCAGTTTTGAGACTGTTCAGACGCAAGTTTCTCTTCTTCAGAAGCAAAAACTTTTGCAGAATTCTTTTTGCTTTGCGCTCATTGGGGAGGAACACAGCTATGGTAAACTTGTCAAGACTGTATGTTCTGTGCATACTTTTGGCGAACATATTCGTAACTTTATCAAAGTCCTGATCTCGAACAGGGAGCTGAATGCAGCTATGTTCTGTGGTAGAATAACTGTGGTTAAGTGGTAGAATAACTGCACGTAAGGAGGGTTTTAAAATGACCCTTTTATTAACTACTATTTACAGTCACTTCCCAACTCGGAAGGGATAACAGAAAATAATGACCGCACTTGGGTCTAAACTGAAAACAATCAAATAATTTAAAATAAAGTGAGTAGAAATTTAGTAGTCGTTGCTCACAGAGCTATAAACGCGAGGTTGGCCTCTATGCTAAACTATTAATGGTGCGTAGCAAGATTTAGTTAATACTAACGCACTTAGATTTCTTCAATAAGTAATAGCGTAACAGCGCTAAGGCTTAGAACTTAAATACTAGCTAGTCAGACGAACGTCGAACACAGCAGCAGTGATCTGAGACTAAAAGCTCTCCCAGGCTGAGAAGTTCCTTGCTATCCCTTAAATACAGAACTTGGCTCCACTTCAAATTAGCATGAAGCTGAAACGCGCGCTCATTCTAACGGGAAGTTGAAATAAGAACTTACAGAAAAGAGAAAATTAACATAAAACTTTGTTAGTTTAAACTAAAACCTTACAAACTGAGATTCCTCTTTTTGCTTAATTAAAATTAAGCAAAAAGAGCTTAATTTAATTATTTTGCTTAATTTAATTGTTATATTTGCACGTTCTCTTCCATTGACGAATGCGCTTTGAATATTAAGATTAGGGCCACAAAATCGGTCAGGTAATTTCCAGAATGTTATCAATCATAATAAATGAGCTTTTACATTAAAGATATCATGAACAGTTCATAAAAACTTTTATATTTTCCTAATTAAGCTGCAGTGAAAATACTTAACATGTTTCCAGTTATATTTATATTAAAATATTTAAATTCCTTTGCTGTTTTGAAGGATATTCTTTCCTCATCGTTTAATGTTATCATTCATTTAAAGTTTCCAAAATAGCCACGGACAAGCACGATCATATTATTCTCAGTTCCTTTTGAAGTCAAAGATAAGATTATAATAATCATTATTCTAAGATTTAACGTTGGTTCAAATTCAAGTATCAAACATGACGTTTACTTAAATTATTTACCTTGACAAACTGGAATTAATCCACATAGTTCGCAGTCACTTTAAAGACATGATTCAACTTCAAATGTACAACGAACTGTGATAAAAGAAAATTGCATCATTTTTCGCTCAGAGAGATATATAGATACTCCTTCTCATTCACAGATAACATTGTTATGAAATCCTCCCTTAAATTCACGGGAAACGTGTACGAAAACCTCTCACAGATACGAACAAAAGATTAAAAAATAAAATTAGGAAATTCGAAGAGTTTAACAACAAGAAACAGCCAGTGCGCACGTGAAAAATTGAAATAAAACATTTTCTTTTTCTCTTCGCAACCCGTCTCGGTGGCAACACGAACGCCTTTTTTGTCACCTGTCAGCTTGAGTAGTCATTTATCTTTCGAAGCGAAAGAAAAAGTAAAGCTGGAAAAGAAAAACAACTAACTAAACAAGATTTCGTATAAACCTGTGGTCTGTTTCCGAAATTCAGAAGTACCTAAGAAAGATAATCTGTTACAGTGTAACTTAATAACTAGTCTTTCGGTAAAATAAGAGATCAACGGCTTTTTTTAGAACTTTCATTGTTTAATCTGGAAACCTGATTTCTGGCATACTATCTCATGAGATGAAATTTCTGAGGTGGAAAACTTTTATTTTTTGATAATTTTTTGAGAAAACTCATCAATTATTAGTCCTGCTCGATTCTGGCTGTGAACATAATTTAATCTTTAATCATCAACTGGGAAACATTTGAATTACGTTCAATGGATTGTTTAATATCGAAACCAAAACCATGTAAGTCTATCTGAATGGCTGTGTAAGTGGTAAATAGATTGCATTATCATACACGATGTCGAAACCATAATTCCAATTTCAAAGCAGGCTAATTATATTCAGTTTTTACACATTAAAATAAAATTTTTCTTGGAGAGTTTTCAGTGGAAATGAAAGGAATTGATTCCTATAATTATAGGTATTGAAGCACTTTGTTATCCAGAAATGAAAAAAAGCAATGACATCCCCCTAAGATGACCATCCGAGTGCCCAGACGAGAAACCAAGGGTTGATGGGGTGACATAACCGTCGCGATCAATTTGCATGAATGTTCCGGCATATTTATGCAAATTAAACATTATTCGTCAAGGTACCAGGATACCTTGGTATTAAAATATGAAAGTGGCCGGCACGCTTTTAAAATTTTCTATATACCACAACAAAGAATGCAGTCTTCATCAAGATTCTTGGCCGTTCCTTTGAAGATCTAATTGAACAATCGCCGACTTGAATAAAGCTGTCGGCAATTTTTAAAAGTTAGCCTTTGTTTCATCCAGACCTAATGAGTGCTGTCGCATTTATGAACGATTAGTTTTCATCATGAAGCATGCAACTTTCATCAATGTGCTGGAAGGCCCATGTGAAGATCTATAAGTGAATAACCGCACAATTCAATAAAGTCACCGGCACTCACAGGAAAGTCAGTTAATACCATGATGAATGCAAACTTCGTCAAAATTCTGGGATATTTCTTCCAAGATGTAAGCGAAAAATGTCGACTTTAATAACTAAACCTTTTGCAAGTTAGCTGTTGTTCATTAAAACCTAAGGAATGCCCAGCACACATATGAAGTTCACTTTATACCACGAAGAATACAACTTTCATCAAGATGCCGAGACGTCCATAGTCGGGTTTTTATTTAAGTGGATAGTGACCGACGGACAAAAAGGTACCAAAAGTTCACTTTAGAACTCGGAGAAAGCAACTTCCATCAAAGTGCTGTATTCGGTTGTTTCTATCTTGAAAAAATCTCCATCCATAAAGGTGCCAGCACCGCTATACAAGTGGATCACTGTTTTGTCAAAGATGACTTGGCATAAAAGTGTCAGCACTTTTTATGAAGTGGATACCACTATTAAGTTCAGTTTATGAAGAAACATGACATGAAGAAAGCAGCTCGATGAAGTACTGGTACATTTACAATAGAGCCTCTTTCTTAATAGTCTAGGTCAAATCCCCTCGTAAAGGTACCGTCGTCATCATGGAGTCCAAATTATATCTTAGAGAAAACATCTTTCGTTGACGTGCTGGCAGCTTTACGTGACAGCATCTTAATGACGGCTTCTGTCTTGAGGAGAATCGCAAACGACTAGCATAAAGGTTCTGACATCTTTAGTGACAACGAATATCGTCGGCAAATTTTCCAAATTCCCAATATCCCCATCCGTTCCTCATAAAGACGGTTACCAAAATAGGTTTTACTCATTTCTAAAAGCTATGAAGAGGAATTTTTTATATTGCTGAGTTTATAAACTGGGTAGGATTGCTTCTTAATCTTGTTTCTGGATCATTCTTAATCACTTAAGGATACCTCCTAAAATTTGGGCACACGAAATTCTGGCAATTTTGCTTCGTCTAAAAGATTTGATTCTACAGCAGCGTCGTTAAATTCGATGCAGGACAAATGACTACAGATTTTACTGTTCCAGAAAGGGGAACTTCCGTCCTAGTTTTGAAGAAGAATATCCAGAGGTCAGATCTGAGGGTCTCCCATCCTTCTTCCCCTGCCACCAAACTTCTCGACCGGACTTTCGAATCGCCGGTACAGGCACTATGCATTTAAGAATAGTTGGACATTCTCCAGGGTTCGTATGGTAAAGGTACGGCAGCCAACAATTATTTTAAACTGTAAGTAGCTCCTAAATTTTTCCTCCTGA
>KK112342.1:294436-356600 GCA_000611955.2 Stegodyphus mimosarum
TAAAGAGATTTATATTATTAAAAATTGAGTTAATTGTTTTTAAATACCGCAATTTTTTGGTGTAGTTGTAGTATTAACAATAATATAAAAACAATTTTTTGAAGTCAATTCCTTACGTAGGTCAATAAAGAAAAATTTTATTTTAGTTACTTTTTATTAACATTATTAAACTTTTTTCGTTTCTAATTTATGAAGCTGATAGTGGTCCATAATTTCTCATTCTATCCATCTCTTGTAATGCTTCATTATTGCAAGGAACCTTCCCAGTGAGTTTCGAGCAGTCCAGATCTTCAATTAATATTCCATCTAATGATTTCACACGATTCAAGGCGACATATGCTTCACCTGCTGCGAAGAGTTCTCGTCCCAGATATATTACTGCATAATCTACAGTGGTACCTTGCATCTTATGTATGAATAAATAAGTAGGAATTGACTTCACTATGTGAAAAAACTGTATAAACATCAAGTGTCATCCACTACAAGTTTTAAAAAATATATTCTTGAGTGGATGAATAAAAAGTATTTTATTAACGATTGAAAATTTGAACAAGATATAGGGAGAGTGTGAGCTAATAGTAGGAATTTTAAAAAAAGGAATTATGCATCTTATACCACTTCAAATAGCACCAATATAAAAATTTACCATTTCCCAGGCCACGTGGAAGATAAAAATTAAAGCTGTAATGTTTGGTGTAAATGCACCATTTAGCAAGTTACTGTGGTGATAAACACTATGGTAACTTAACGTCATAGTAACGTAAGACTATGGTAACACAACGGTAATGACTGAGTAACATAATCAAAGTGATAAAGTTATAGTACCATGATGCAATGGTAACGCAGCGATAATTCTACTGTAATGTAAATAATGTAATAAACACTAAGGCAACGGAATACTATGGAAACGTATCTTGTTAAAATATTTGGAAAGACACTGTTGGAGAAACATCTAACTCCAACAAACTCTCTGGAATGTATCACATTATGTAAAACCCAATATAATCCAAGGTCAATATATACAGTAAGGTTACTTGCTGTATCATCAAATCTTTGAACAGTCCTACTTCTAATACACATACAGGCCATTTGAAGCCGATAATCAAGATAGATTTAAAACAATCATCAATCATTTGTTAAGATTTGAGGTACAGGAGGCGTAAGTCAAAGGTGGATAGATTACATAATCCATAAAATACGTTCTGTATTGTTTCATAGATATAAGCATCCAAATTTGAATGCTTTCTAATCTTCGATCAAGCCATTTTCAACCGAAAAGAACTTTATAATATAATCTCGCCTTAAATTCTAAATCCGTTGCATTTGATAAGACACGCGAGTGAGTCATCGCAAGAAGATTTGACACGCACACTTGAAAATTATCTGAGATAAGCTAGTATCCACCTTTCCTCCAAAAGAGAACAATTGACTACATGTTTCTACAACAAACATAAAACGAGATTCCATTATTCTTATCAGTGCGGGTCCCCCCCCTTTTTTTGCCTATCCGTTCAGTGACAGGCGTTTGCGTATACCGTACTTGTAAAAAGACACAAAACTTATGACCCCACCTTTCACCTTTGACATGAACCATCCATCGAGTTGGAGCAGCTGAAGATCGCAAGGAAAAACATGACTGTTGGTATTTTATTGGATGACAAATAAAGAACTCAGTGCCATAAATGAAATCTTGATGACAAGCTTCTATTTCCTTAAAGTGAAAATAATGCTTTTTCTCTAAAATGAAGAAGTAAGGATGGCCATTTTAACCTCCCACCAACCTGTGTAAGGACTTGTGACGTAGTTGAAGAGGAGAGGGCTGCCCGTCCTGGGCGGAACATTCTAAGTTGCCCTGTGGAATGAAGCCCCGTTTCCATTAGCGCGTTATTATACCAACGCTTAGGGTATTGGAAGAAACGCATTACGCAGACGGACAATCGTTTACACTATTGCGTTAGATTTACACTTACGGAAGTTCGGTGGTCAACTGCATTCATTGTCACCAGATGTCTCTGATTTAACTTACGGGATTCGGACTCTTAAAATACTTAAGTTCGATGTTATTGGAAATTTTTAGTTCTGCTTATGAACTGTGAAAGTAAGGCAAGTTAGCAATTTTTAAATAAGTAAGGTTATAATGCATATTATTTACATCTCTAATTGCATAGAAGCTGGAATCATTTTTTAAAATTTCTTAGCGTTTCTAGAAGAGTTAAATATTAACGAAATAATATATAATTAAAACTAAAATGTACTGTTTTTGCAAAACAAACAAAAAAGTTTAACACATTTAAAAATAGCTGGTACCTTAAAAATGCAGAGCAACTGTAAAGAAAGGTTCACAATATCTACACAAAATTTGCTATGCTTGTATACCGCTGACTGCTATGCGAGATTGTACATTTTTCAAATTATGCGCAAATTTGAGAAGAAAACGGATAGTATATAAAATTTTAGCATCAATTTCTTCAGTGTCATAGCTGGATAATTTATTAGAAATCTCGTTTGTTTTAAAATGCGCTGTGCGCAGTTATACTTTATGCATAATCCATAAAATATTATTTTTAATTTATAAATTTTAAATTCATAGCTTATCTCGTTTGTTAAAATGCGCTGTGCGCAGTTATACTTTATGCATAATCCATAAAATATTATTTTTAATTTATAAATTTTAAATTCATAGCTTTTTATAGAAGAACTTATAAAAATAAGCTTTTTTCTCTTTATATATGTATACATACTTAAGCTAAATGAAATGGAAATATTTAATTTATTAATTTCTGTGCTTCAGCTGGAGAGAACTGAATTTTAAAGAAATTATTATAATAAGTTTTTTAAAAATGTTCAGGGCATTAATACTATCTCATGTTCACTGGTATTGAAAGTTTAGAACTGGAAACATCTCAGAGTCTCATCACATGTATATACATTATCATAAAAGTGAAACGAAAAAAAAAAAAAATAGAAATAAGTTTTAAAACACAAATATAGATCAAATTGGAATACGGAGCTAAGAGGTTAGGTTATTCAATTTTGGCAAAGCACACGAGGGCTATCTGCCTAAAGGGAGGGATGCCTTCGTGGAGGACTTTCTAAGGGAAACTGGCTCGTATACACGTTACACATGGGGAAAACCACGAAAACGCCCATACAGCCAGCCCGTTTGCGGGATTCGAATCTCGGACCGAACTACCAGTGTTCAGCGTCTTTACCGCTCGGCCGCTGGTGGGCTACGGAGCTAAGAAAGTTGCAAACAGGGTGGAAAAAGAATATCAGATTCGAACTCACGACCTAAAAAGCCATACTTCGCTACCCTCGCCTTTACCACTACGCTATCACCACAATGACATGATAAGCAATTTTGGCTTATATACATTATCAAGTAAATGAATTCAGAAAACTAAATTTTTTTTGGTTCTATTTCAGTATGCTATCCTCTAAAAAATTCACCAGAGTTTGTTCTTCATCTTCTAGAACATATCTTACACAAAACATTATTTTTTAAAGCGGCGTTCCGATTGAAGTTAAACGGACTGCTAAAAATATATTCTATGTGCTTGCAGATATATGTTAGCCAAAAAGGTCCATTTGTAAATAGAGAAATACAAATTCAACATACTCTTTAACGCAGTGGAATATTTAAAAGGATATTAAATTAAATTTATAATTAACGTTTTTAGTTTTTCCTGTTTCAAAAGAAAAAGTAACAAATCTTTTCCTGCCATATCTGATTTGCTATAGCAGTCTGATATAATCAGACGTTCATTACCGTTAAAGGTCATTGTGTATGCAGAACTAGGAAATAATTTTCAGAACAATTTTCCTATTTCATGGGCTTGGTATTATATTTTCTGAGCCTGATTTCCTTGACAGTAATCACTGCTCTCTGCGAACTGGTATTATAGTTGCAGTTATCTTATTTTTTTTTTTTTTTAAATTCAGCTGATTGCTGTCTTTTTCAGTGAGCAGATTTCTTGCTATAATGTTAATTCAGAAATAAGTATTTTTTAGCAAAACATTCGTTCCCTGAGCCAGCGTCATCGCTACTTCTGCCGCCATTAGTTTTTGGTGACAACACCTGATTGCTCCTTTTTTACCACGTGACTCCAACGCTTCCGCAGACCTACGGATAGAAGTTGAACATTGTTGAACTTATCCGTTCCGTCATCCGTCGACGGACAGCAGATGCCAATCAAAATGAATTCGCTCGCTGATTGGATAAAAGCATACGCAGTAGTGGAAACGGACCTTTAAATAAAAAGAAAGAGTTTTTACTCTAGATGTAGTATTCAAAGGAAATCCCCAAGTGATTTTCAACATGTACAAAGTTTCGTTAAACCTCTTTAATTCCATGGAAACTTTTGAACGCAAATTTCAAATATAAACTAAATTATGATCACAGTGACGTTAATAAGGAAGAATTCCTCGTTAAGGAACAATTCCCGAATTTTCCCATATTCCAGAGATTTGTTTCCATTACTGCGAGGAAAATCATAACAGAAATATGGAAAGGCTGTCCTTTTGAATTTTTACGGTTTATTTTAAAATGCGTTCTTAGATATTGCATATATAAATCACGAATATATTACCTATATAAGTTTGCACTTCATTTAAACTTACTTCCTCAAATTCCATTAGAGATATATTTCTCATTCAATGAATTCAGTTCTCACTTCGTGGCAAGGCAAAAATACAGAAAAACTCAAAACACCTTCATTAAAATTTGTAAAATGCGGAAAAATCTAAAACAACAGCTGTTAATAGTATCACAGAGTACAATCAGTAGTTTTACTTCAAGCTACTAAGAATACTAAACACAACGCAATGCAAAGCTCATCTAAACATCGAAGCTAAGGCTGAGATATCTCAGTACTCCGAGCTCACGCTGAACTAACAACTAAAACCTGAGAGCAGATACACTCTCCAGTCTTATACAGTTTTCACCCGGCCGCTGAGGTATTTCTAGTACTTTCTGCTTCTCGAAATTACTGGAAGGTATATGAGGGTCGAATACGGGTAAGTTACACAGAGTATCAATTACAGTTATTGTAATACCCATTAGGTTTGAAATAAACTTTTCTTATTAGAACTTCGATTTAACAACATAAACGTCTCACTGTAATTAACAGAACCGCAGTGTAACAGAACATAAAAAGTAACGAATGAATAAAGAACATGACAAAAAACATATAAGGTGTTTTCTCCCTCCAACATGCATTCGTGGTGTAACTGTAGCACACTCCAAGCGTATTCGAAAAGTCTAGGTTCGAGTCCCGGCGAGAGCATTGCTCATTTTTCAACGTCTGCTGCTTCAAAAATAAACTAATGCCTGTACAAATTTGAGTAATTAAAGTATGCAATTCATGAGGCCTACAGTAGCTTTGACTCTGGTAGATGGGTGATTCTGTATATGACAGAGTAACAAAGTTAAGCTAAGGTTTTCCCGAATTTTGATACGCCGAGCTCAAAAGGTTCGCCATCACTGGTTAGTGCAAAAATACTTCGGAAACGGTCAACAGTCGCTGCCCAAAGCTCTCCTTTAACTCAAAGAATTTTCTGTTCTCATATACAATAACTTATTTGCATCTCAATGGGAGCCGAAGAAAGCAGATAGTAAAGATAAAAATAATAAGGTGATTGGTTTATTTATAATGCGATTATTCATAATATCGATATAATTATTTTATGTCGTATTATTTAATAAATAGATACTAATTATTAATTATTATTAATCAATATCAATAAAATGAATTATTTTATTATTTAATAAATAGACATATGTGTAGATAAAGATGAAATAACAAGATAATTAGTTTATCTATAATGAAATTATTGATAATATAGGTACAATTATTTTCTGCCTATGTCAGAATATGTCGCCTCGCGCTTCGCAACAGCTCAAAGATTGCGCTTTGTGAGGGTCCTCACTCACCAATTTCTTATCTTTAATGTGGTCCAATCAATATTTAAAAGCTACACATTTCTGAATAATTTATGTGGACTCGGCGTCTAGGGGATTTTATAGGCTGACGATACATATCTAGGTAACTAAAGTAGTTTATTTAACTATTGGTGAAGGTACATTAGTGGCTATTTACATTGGTGACTATTTACAAATGAAGAAAAGAGTGATAATCAAGAAGATACATCTTTGTTGTCTAATCATTACGTCTTAGTCGAAACACCACAGCTCATCTCATCTTCCATCAGCAATCTCTCTCGCGATACCGTTAGTCGTGTTGAGTTGTTGCCGTCCTCCTATTCACATTTATATAAATATCCATAGTATTTATAAATATCGCTATTGTGTTATATGATGTATCTTACTGATAATGATTATTTTAACTAATTTTTTTGTTATTTAATAATTAGATATATAAGTAGATAAAGATAAAAGTAAGATAGTTTATTTATGATGAGATTATTAATAATATACATATAACTATTTTCTATTATTTAATAAACAGGTAATAATAATTATTATTAATAATTTATCTTATTATTTAATAATTAAATAACAATTGATAACTGGCTATTATTAATCAATTATTTTATTACTTAAGAAACAGATATATGAGTAGATAAAGATAAAAATAAAAAGATCGTTGATTATTAAACGTTAAACTCTATGCAATATTATCCTCAGTTTCACAGGAAGCAACGTAAAATATGGAGCCATACTACGTACGAATATGGAGCTTTACTGTAATTGAAAATTATTCTCAATATTACATGTTTTGATTCAACGAAAAACATGATTCTTAACTGAAACAGAGAAACCTCAATAATCTTCAAAGTACCTTTCGTAACAAATTTGCTTTATCAAAAGTAAAAATATTGTTTAGAATGGAGTAAAATTTTCTAAACAAAGAAATCTTTCTTAAAATGTTCCAAATATTCTTCTAGGAATAAATACATTTAACATACATTAAGGAAATGTCTTTCATCTAAGAAATATTATTTTCTTCGCACTACGTGTGCGGATTCTGAAGACAGATATCGGTTAGTTTCATAGCGAGACAAGATTTAATCACTCGCCTTTAAACTGCACGTACCTAAGCACCATTTGCATCCAAGAGATCCGAAATGATTCATTAAACGCTTCTTGCTCTTTCAATGCCTATTTTAAAAAAAGATGCCTCTCTTAAAGCGTAGCCTGGAAGTAGAAACAGCCGGGGGCCTTCTTTTTCTTGCTGTGTTCAAAGGTCACCAACACATCTGCTCGTGGTGTCCGAGCATCATTAGTATGTTGGTCTTCTTCATCGATACCCATTCATTGAGGTTAGGCCTTCGCCCTTGCGATGACACGTTTAGGGACACCGCCTTCTTGAGAGGGCCCCGCGGGTCCTTCGTGGAGGTGAATGGAGAAGAAAAAGAAGACCATGGATATTAGAAGTTTTAGCAATTGTGCCCGGAGATTAAGATTCTCATTGCAGCACTTCATGGAAGAAGATCTATGCTTAAACAAATTCTGGTACTCAATCCCTCTTCTTTCCCCCCTTCCCTTTCAACTTCTCAGTCTGATCAGATCTGTCAAAGATTGGCTTTTGGTCATGTGACAATGTTTTCGAAGTTGCAACAATTAATGTTAGCAGTGTAGGGGTTTTAAAAGAATTTGTGAAGATTTCTACTTTAGACACAATGACCTTCAGCCATCAATTCTCCAAGATGTCTTTTTGAATGATGTAGTACATGTTATCTTTCGGAAAGGTCTTGTGGGACAGACAGAAGTCTATAGAAATTTATTCACGAACGATAAATAAATGTTTAATTAATTCGTTTAAATTTATATGTAATTTAGATAATGATTTCTCTTTAATGCAATTTTTTTTTTAGTTAACGAAGGGAGTCTCAGTAAAGTAAATGCAAGATATGCATATGGAAAGAACAAATAAATTTGCATATATGTATTGGTCATTTCACAATATCATATTCTTCTTTTTACTTCTTTGTACGAAGTAAAGGAAGCATCATAATCGCGAAAAATTTCGAATTTTTCATATTTCAAGGAAAATATCCGTTTTGACCGTTCTCGAATCCTTTTAAACGATTTGTTTCCGTTACTTCTGTACGTAAGGACAGAATAGAGGACTATGTTTTCCAAAACTGATAGTAAAATTGATTTAAAATGTATTTAAAAGACATGTTATTGTTGTGTAGATTTTTGAAGTATTATTTTACAGTGCTTATTAATTTTATTATTTTACAGTGAATAGTGAAATTTTAATGTTCATGTTTGAGTTGTAATTTTTAAATTATACTGTTGCTAAATTATTTCTTTTGATTTGGGTAAAATTTCTTTAAGTTCAGAAAAGCTTGTACAGCAATAGCCAGTTTCTGCGTTCTCACGCGAGGAGAATTTTGGGGTCAAGGGTCGGCGGCCAGCTGCATTTTTCGTCCCCTTTTCTTGCGGGGGCGAACATGTGTTTTTCTCGTTCAAAGGCGATCAGCTTAACGGCGCCGATTCTTGATAGAATTATGAGGGTACAAAAATTTAGGATTTGTCTGAAGAGTCGTTACGTTAACCGATTTACGGTGTAAACATACCTTGTTTTTAAGCTTAAAAAAATAGGGGCTTGTCACTGTAAAAAGATAGGACTGATTTTCTTTGAATTTTGTTGGGTATTTATTGGTCTGTTCCAAGTGGTTAGAGAGGGTTATTGCTTTGTGTAGCATTGGTGAATTTTAATTTTATGGATTTTTTTAACCAATAGTAAATATAGAGGCGGTCCCCATTTTGTGCGTCCTGAGGTTTTAAATTTGGTCGCTCCCGTGGCGAGAGGAGATTTTCAAGATTTTTTCAGATTTTTCGAGTCCTTTTTCTGGGGAGAGAGAGAGCTCGGCGACCCCTTCTCGGGGCTGTCCGTGCAAGAATTGGCTCGAGAACGATGCGGGCTCCCATCGTATCGTCGTCGACGAATCTTTTTGGAGGTCTGCGGCTATGTCCAATTTTCACTGGTGGTTTTTCCTTGAGGAAAAATGTGATTTAAAGCTCACGCTGTAGTTCCAGATTACTGATAAAAAAAATAAGAGAAAAACGTCATTCACCTGCAGATTGCACTTATCTTCAGTGAGAACATCATTGAGAAGTCGGTGGGCTTTCACCTACAGATTACTGCGGCTTGCACTTATCTTTGTTGAGAATATCATCGAAATGTTGGTGGACATTCATGTTAAGTTGGACCTCCTTGCATGCAGAAGGACTCTATCCATGAGGAAGTTTTTCCCAACAGGTGAATTGACAAACTGGTGCAGCATTGATGAAGAGAAATTTTTGAACTTCTTTTACGTGCGTTTCGTACGCAAATAGGAAGACGAAATCTGGACTAGAATCCTTTCTCCACCGTGAGTTGATTATTTTTCGATTTTATATTTAATTCTATATCGCTATGTGTCCTCAAACTTATTGCCCTTAACTGATTTAAGATTTTGTGAAATTGATTATTAGGAAAAAAGCTTCGTCTTTCACTTTAACGAAAACTGATTTAAAATATTTGTATATGTAGTGTGAGTTTAAATGCTCGAGTAACCTTCTAAAATTAATAGAAATTGCAAATTGTTTCATTAAGATTTTGGTAAGATTTGGAAATATTTAAAGAATAAAAAAATTGTTTCAAACTACTTAGTATGGTTCAGCGATAATTACGAAATTATTGTAAAGTACATAACTAATAATTCTGAATACAATATTGATCATGGTACAGATTGTCGCATGAAGAATTGTGAGTAATTTTTAGTAAATGTTTGTAGGGGTAGTCTGGCCAGCTATTCTGAATGGATAATCTTTTGGAGTATTAAATAAATGTTTTTTATTGATTTACTATTGTATGTTTTTTTGTGCTTTATTATCTTGTGGTCTACTGTAGGTCACCCATGTGATCCTTTCGGAAAACATGGTTAAACTTCCATTCCATGGTTAAACTTCCATTGTTATTTATGACTATACGATCAGATTTATTAATTTAACTGAACTGGTGTTTTGACTTTTATTTCTCCCTGGTGTTTTGAACTGTTCTGTGTTTTACTTTTAAGTGTTTGTGGCTATCTCTAAGGTTGTATTGAAATTTATGTGTTTACAGGAAGCAAAGCTCAATAGTTAGTTTAGTGAGAGATAGCATGTTGACGATTTTGTGTCAGTAATGTATTTTACATGAATATTAATATTTTGATTTTAACAAAACACCAGGGAGGATTTTTCATTTCATTGAACTTAAGAGTTGAGAGTTGATATGATAAAACTTAATTTACTGTGTTGAGGATTTATGAAAATTTAATCTAGCTTAAGGTGTTAATTAATTTGTTTTCAAACACTAGTCTCTATGATTTGGTTTTATGAACTCAATATATTTTTATGAGAATTGTGCTTTTTTTTAGTTTGTCACGGCACCAAGAGAGATTGAGTTATGCAAGATTAAATTAAAAATTAATAGTAAAACTCGCAAATTTCTCTGATTCAACATTATCATGACGTTTGTACGTATGTACGTATCTCGCATAAATCAAAAACGAATAGCGGAAGAAAGTTGAAATTTTGTATATGAGACTGCTATAACATCTAGTTGTGCACCACCCTTTTTCGTTGCAATTGGCCACACCAAACGTATGCATATATATATATATATATCCACATTCTTTCCCGATTCGGTGAGCTCTGAGGTTATATTCTTATATGTTGGTACACTGTGCATTTTTTACTTAAAAGTGATTAAATTATGTTGTCGTATGTTCCGGCTAAGATTTTTATACCCTTAGTTAATCTGCAAGTTATAGAATTATCAACTATTTAAAAGTGGTACAAGCCTTAACGAGGCCACCATTTGTTTGCATTTGAAACTTTTAGTAAAATAGTGAATTAAGTCGAATTCACTATTTTAATCACATCAACTTAAGGGTCTTTTCGGCCAATGGGACCAAATGTTAACTTTCAATTTTGTGTACCGAAAATTTTGTCTTCCTGCACGCTGGTCGAATTTTTTGCTTTGGGTTGCAAACTCTAATTTTACTTCAAATTTTTCAAATATGCAAATTTTTTTTTTACTGTTTTCAATTGTGTTTGGTGTTTTAGGTTTTTCTGTATTTTTTTAAATGAAGATGTTTTGAGTTTTCATGCATTTTTGCCTTGCCGCGATATGAGAACTGAATTGATTGAATGAGAAATGTATCGCTGAATGTATATCTAATGAAATTCCAGGAAGTAAAGTTAAAAGAAGTGCAGCAAAAAATGTGCGTAATTTAATACGCCGTACAAGGAAGTAATATGGTGTCCACATCAGATATTTTATGCAGTAGATTCATTAGATTCATAACAGAGCAGGAAAAATGAAGAATCAGGGATGATCTCGTCGAGATTCAAACTCGGAACCTTTCGATTATTGCACGCACGGGCTTCCAATTACAATACGAAGGCACGTGGTAAGGAAGAAGGATGTTCCTTACACATTCAACCACATGAAGTTTGACTGGAAAGAAGAAAGATCAATTGAGAAATCCAGGTGGCTAGGAATTATCGTTCAGCGCATTTTAGTTCGAACTCCACTTCGTAATTGCTATCTGAAATTCTTTTGAATCCAGGAAACATCGCTCTTTTGAAGCCGAGAAATAAGCTCTTGTCTCGCGAAGATTCGAACTCTGGATCTTTCCGATTCTCAGCCGCCTGTGCTTTCCAATCACACCACGAAAGCACACGGCAAAGAAGGACAAAATTCCATATAACGTAACCAAGAAAATTCAGTGGTTCTTCTATGTGAGTCTTATGGATTAAATAGCGATTTATAATGGCCTGCAATTAAATTTCATTTCAAAGCTCATACAATTAAAATCGCTTAAATACATATCTAATTTAGGTAAAATTTAAATTTAAACGCTAACTCTAAATTTCATATTTAATATTTTTTCCTCAGAGTTGTTCATTTGGAAATTCACGAAAACGTATTATATGAAAAGATGCAAATTATTCTTTCTTAAAATACTTAATATTTTATCGTATGATTATTTAAAATAAAATTTTCTGAAGACTAGCACCAATTGTTTAGTTATTCTATTAATGGAAAACACACTATCTGCAGAAAGCTCTCTGCATAAGCAAAGGGAAACCTTCGAAGAGGACTTTCTAAGGGAAACGCCTGAGATCGAACCCGTTAATGCGGAACATCTCATTGCCCAAAGGATATTTCTAACATCTTATGTTAGAAAAAGTGAATATGTGTGCCGTGGGTGCAGTCAGCTGATTAAGATCAAAGAAATTCTCCTTTCCTCTCGCAAAGCGAAAGCATGGACGAATTTTCCCTATCCGAGGAAAAAAGTTAACACTCTTTGTTTAGCATTGATTGTGTCGTAATTCGTTATTTACGTTTTAGTTAAAGCAAAGACGAGTTTTCTGCTCCGAAGTTTAAATTTAGTTATAAGCACTGTACATGTGTATTATATACATATTAATGCTTAACAGAGTTTTTACCCGAAACACTGTGTACAGCGAATTTTTTGGTTAATTACAAAAGTGCTCATTGTTGAATTAAGTTATATAAGAAAACAATAAAATAATTGATTCACCTTCGTTTAATCTTTAATTACTGTTATTTGCTATTATTTAATTTTGTTTAATATTCGTTTTATCTTATCTCGAAGTCTGAAAACGTATGTACATCGTTTTTAGAAACTGGATTTACTTTCTGTATTTTAAATCTCTTATTGTTATTCTCAGAATGGAATTCAGATCTTAGCGAGTTTTATGCGTTCGCTTATTCGATTCGTTTTTACGCCTCTCGTAATTAATTCACATCTATTCAGTACTTTCGCGTTGTCGCACTCGGAATACAGTCGCTAGAATGTAGCTGACCGGTTAGTGTTTTAACACTTATTTTTAATTGAACTATATTATCGGATTATTATTATTATATGTATATCTATGGATATTTAATTACTATATATTTACACTTTGATTTGTATGAGATAGGATTAGTGTGATTTATTAAAGAAATATCAAAAACGAAACGATCATTTGTATTTCGGCGCCATTTGATTAATGGCCACGTCACAGACAGGTCATCTGTGTTCATTTAAAAACATGTATTCTCTATCCGGTATTCAAAACCTATTAATTTGTAAATGTCAATTTTAGATAAGAGTTGAAAACTAGTAGTTCATTCCGGATCTATATCTCAAAGAATTACGTGTTTTTGCGGAATTTTACTGATTTCATTTAAAGGCCAGTCTCCGATCCACTCAGCCAAATCAGTGTGTAACCATAATGTCGTACTGAAGCCAGACGAGCGCAACACAAAATGAAACCATTTACAGAAATATCCTTGCCTATAACTTATCACAGAAATCTTGAGAGTCGGTTGTTTGTATGTTATTATAAGAGTATTTTATGTGGGATTTTCATGACATTTCCCATGCTTAAGGACATATGAGTCAGTTTTCCCAGGAAGTCCTAAATGAAGGTATTCTTAGGCAGGGGCGTAGCTAGATTGGGGCAAGGGGGATATCTGCCGGGCGTAACATGCAGGGGGCGCCAAACTGATGCTACGAAATTTTTTCCATTCTTACCAAAGAGAAGGGGGCGCGAAATCTTCAGTTGTCCCCGGGCGCTGAGCTACGGCTCTGTTCTTAGGCAAATAGCTGAACATAGTTCTTAGGCAAATAGCTGAACATAGTTCTTAGGCATACACTGGCTTTACTTAATTAATTAAATAATTAACATGGCTTTTCAGTGGTTGGCAATAGACTGAAATAGAAATAACTTTTTTCCCCCTTCGAATTGCTTCTTCTTAAAGCTGCATAGATAGCACTTTAAGATTTTTTGGCGGAAATTTCACCACCCAGCAAAGGACGAATTGTTCAATTCTGCATTGAAAATCAACACGCTATTATTTTGATTCAACGAGCATATCGCAACTACTTAGATGTCCGAAATGCCCCAACTCTTCAAACAATTTGCCTCTTTGTTTAACATTTTCAGCGACAAATGTTGTTTCTCATTAGGGAAATCTTTCACCCCAAAATTTCCCAGTTCTCGAATTTTAATTGGCAGTTGCGATAATCAGATTTAATGGGCGCAGATTTTTTTATCCCTTCTTCTAAGGGGTAGGGACAACATAAAAGGATAGGTACATAGATATAAACCCCAGATGAAGAAACTAATAATGAATAATTGGTATGTATATATGTATATGTATGTATGTATACATATATATATATATGTGTGTATGTATGTATGTATATATATATGTGTGTATGTATGTATGTATATATATATGTGTGTATGTATGTATGTATATATATATGTAATAATAAAATTCCATAGTCAAAAATACATTTAAAACCCTTACTTAAATTTCGTCTTTTCTTTTTGTTTTTTCCCCAGTCACAATTCTAAATGCATGTTCTTTTCCTTTTAATGGCGACGATCTCTTATTTGAAAGTACGTGGAATTAAATCTACAGCCCCGTAGTCAAGTTCATTTTTCTCGCTTTTTCTACAGGAACAGTTATTGGATGTTTTGGAAATATTTAAAGCGAACTGGATTGGCTGACGAGGCTGACGTCATTTCTTGGAAGCTCCGCCTTTCCAGAGATTATAAAAGGACTCGCAAAGGAATATCTTTAAAATCATTTAAATAAGTGTTTTCAGTGCTTATAATTGCAAGATAACTGTGAAAATGTATAACTTCCAAGTTCCGATTAGCACGCAACGTAGTCTCGGGTTCTTTGACTGTCAGCTCACTCTGAGCTACGATGTCAACGATGTAGTTGCTATCAACTCATGATTAAGAACGATTTGATTTTGTATGTTAATTGCTAATTAAGTTTAAACTAACATCCTGCCTAATTTTGCTTAAATTTCTTTGCCTTAAAACTGCTGATTTATGCCATGTCGGGAATAAAATTACCGTAGTATGCCATGCATTAACAGAATGATTTCCTGCTTCCTGCAACTCTAAAGATTATTGCCTGAGTTCAAGTTCAAATGCCATTGATGTAACAATGCCAGTTTAATATTGCTAATCTGATTATGCTCTTCTCGCCTCCGGGTGTTGATGCCAGAGGGCATCATTTCTTAATTACTACCGCTATTGGCCTATGGCAATCAGTTTGATTTACTAATCAAGACTCATAGAAGTCGATATTAGTCGTAGATTGAAGATCACAAGATCACAAGAAATATCTTTCATTAATGTAAGGGTCTGTTCATTAATCTAATGATGTATTAAACTTCAAAACAAAAATTTATTAGTTGTTCTTTTTTATTTACTCCGGGAATCTGATTTTTGTAACTGCTGTTTTTCATGGAAATTAATAAATGGATCCTGTTTTTTCTTTAAACTTATCGTCTGATACTTTGAGCTACGACTACATTTGGTACATCACATATATATATGCATGTATGTACACGGTACACAAAAAATAAATAAATAAATCGGACTGTTCCATGTCTGGTATTCTACTGGACCGATTGACGAAATTTAACTTGCGTTTTTCATGCCTCGAAAGCGTGACTTAGTAGATATGCATTAGATTTAAATATAATTTGTTCTAACATAGGTATTTTCACAGAAAATCGAATTTTTAATGACATAAGACACTAATTTTATTCCATATTTCGATTCTATGACTCAAATTATGCCAAAATCCTAAGTTCCGTAAAAATCGTATGAATCATTTTTTAAAAAAATTAGCTGTTAAAATTTAGTTACTCAGTGTTAATAGAATTTGATATATATTTCTTAGAGTTTCTTTTTTTTATTAAAAGAACTTGATTTCCTCTTTCACAGTTCGAAATTTAAATTCAATCTAATAAAATTTGCAAATATTTAGATTTATTTTTAAAACTTGTATTTTTTAGTAAATTTTATAAATTTCTGGAAAATATTTTTGAATTATAACCTACGAAATTTTCCCTGTCGCCTTAAACTAAATGCATTTCTAAGCGTACATGGAAAAAAAAATCCCAAGATATATGTGAATTTATATATTGGCGTTCTTTGAAATTTGACATATTTGTTAAATAAATAAAGTGATAATAAAGCCAAATGTGGTTTAAGCACTTTTAAAATTATTTGAAAGAATGAACGATGCACACTTTTTTTTCCGTTTGTGCACAAAGAAGTGAAAATGAAAACAGATTACCATAAATTAAGAATTTCGCCAAGAAAATTCTGCATTCTTCTCGGCGCAAACTGTAAAAAGCATACCGAGATAAATGTTTAAATTTCTCTGCAAAGTTCTCACCAAATTTTAAAAAATTTAAAATTTAAGCATAATTTGAGTCGTAAAATCGAAATATGGAAAAAAAACTCAGTTTTTTATTTCAGAAAAAGGTCGATTTTCTATCAAAGTATGTATGTTAGAATGATACTGTGCATAAATCTAATATATATCCACTTTCGAGACATTTAAAGAGCAATTTAATTTCGTCAATCAGCGCAGTAGAACGGGAGATATAGAACAGTCCCTACTTATTTTTGTGTGCAAAGTGCACTTCCCCCCTTTCTTTCTTTTTTTTTGTGTGTATACGTTTGTATATACTTTGAATATGCAAAATACATTTTTAGGTAATTGATTGCTTAATAGTAATATCTGAAGCATCGTTTGGATAGAACGTTTGACATTATCGTATATTAAGATAGAATAATACGCCGAACAAGTATCCTCCCCTTGTTAGTTTGTTCATGATGTTGTTGATTTTTTTGATAAGCAAAGTCGCTCGAAACGCCCGTGTAGTCAGACATCGGCAAGCCGCTCGAAAGCCTGCCTTCATATTTTGTCTGGTGCTTTTCCCCATCACTGTTAGTGCTTAGCTCATCGATTTCGAACACCATTCTTCTGAAACGACTAAAAGTAGCTCTGTTATCTGAATACTCTCATACTTTCCTTTCTTTAGCTTCAACGTTTAGCTGCTAATGCTTGTGTTTGTAATCCTCTCCTAAGAGGAAATTGGATGCAATGAGTGAAATCCCCAATTACCAAGAGAGAAGTAATCACTTCACTTAAGTAAGTTATTGTTAACGCTGTAGCATTCTATTTGAGATGGGAGAAGGAAATCCATTACAGCTAAAATTCGCATACACGGGCGTTTCAAATGTTTGAGAGGAACAGATTTTATAATGATGACGATGCGAAAAAGTTAAGGCTGGTGTTTTAATGATAAGCATTTAAATACACAGTCAGCATTTCGAAGATGTTTCAGATGAAATTACTTGGTCATTGGACACTGGAAGACGTAGAGGTCTGGGTCTCGGCGTTGCCTACAAATGCAAATGTTAGAAGAAGTATTTTTATCCAAGAAGTATGTGGGGAAGGGGCCATGACTAGTTACATATTGGGTAACAAACGGGTTGAAACTCGTTGGTTTCTCTGTAACTTTTTGGAAAAAATCATATGCTAATCTTGTAGAGACATTAGGTAAAGCAGGAGACATGAAAAATGTGCAACGCCTTCGCCGGGAATCGAACCACCGACCTCTCAGTTACGCGTCGAGAACTGGCATGCGAAGAAGGTGAAAGAAATACCTTATAACCTTCCTTCTGGCGCGGAGTCCCATAAATATAATAATTTTATAAATACCTTTTATTTATTATGGCCCAGATTTTCAATAACTCTGTTGATTTCGCTGCCGCAGGGACCTTCTGAAACAAGTTCAAGCACATTTTGTAATAAACTTTCTGGAGGACGTAAAGATGAAATCGATGAATTACCTATAATGCTAATGTAAGGAACGCCCTCTGAATATAACGATTAGGAGTATAACATCGGCCAAATAATTTCCAGAAATATTAGCCACAATTTTATAAAAGAACTTCTTCGCCTAACTCCTTGAAGACAATCCACTAGCGCCGATGTTTTTCTAGTTAAAAACTGCCGCGAAAATAAGTATTTATATATTCCTAGTTGTATTTATATTAAATTAATTAAATTCCATTATCTTATCAGAATAGCCCCCTTAAAACATAATCACATTAAGCGGTGTCGCGTGTAAGAAATATTTTTGCTGGGCTGTTGCCTTGCACTAGAATTTGAAAATTCTACTTACGTATTGAGAAATATCATGTCTGCAAAACGGCGAGAAAAATGCAGGCTTAGATTTACTATATAAGCTGCACACTGAAATGAATTTCCTGTACATGGCTGCTGCATCTGTACATGTGGGTACGGAACTTGTGATCATTACCCTTTCTCATACCCGTTAATTGAGGATAATCATATGAAATCCACACAAAGGGATCTCCTGGCATTCCAAAGGTTTCGAATTAAAGCTAAAGATCAGTATCCTAAGTTTCAAAAAAATTATGCTACGACTCTCTTACTACGGCTTAGATCTTTGTCGAGTATAAGTCTTCAAGACGCGTAAATTTAATGAACTTTTCCATCCTGTGAATGTGCTCAAAAGGATTCCACTTGTGAACACTATGAACTGTAATAATAACTTTTTATAACTATAATAATCATAAGGACACTTCTTCAGTATCATTACTATAGTTCATTGTATCATTGTGTTTATATTTATCTCATTATGTTTATCTGCTGCTTATTATGTTTATTATTTTTGTTACTTCAAAACAGATGTCCTCAATTTAATTCGTGAATTTCAGATTGTATTGAAATTACATTGTAGTCTCTTTATATCCTATATCCTTATCTATATATATAAAGAAGAAAGTCTGTTTATTTGCCCTCTAATAACGCAGTCACTACTATAGCTTCAAACTTTCTATAATTCTTTTGTGGGTCCTGAATAAGGTCGACGTCCACTTTTTTTCCGAAAAAAAAAAAAAAAGCTAAAATCAGATATATTAATTAAAAACTCTGAAAAACGATCATTTTCGCCCTCATTTTTCCGAATGGCAACAGTCTCGCATGCGGAAAATGAAAATCTGCTTTATTTCGAAAGTTGTTGCCGCTGCTCGCTTTCAAATCCTAGAGTTTGTTAATAAAACATTTCTAAGTTTTACGATGAAATAAAAATATCATTGCTAAACATCAAATACATTATTCCCGATTCCAAAAATTCGTGGGAAGCCATTTCGACTATTCCCATCTTCGTACGACTTTAATCAGCCGAGATATTCATTAAAAACTCTGAAAGCGCTAATTTTCGCATTCATTTTTCAGAGTGACAACAGCGTTGCGCGTTGGAGATAAAAATGCTTTATTTCGAAAAGTGTTGCTACTGCTAGATTTCAAATCGTAAATTTGGTTAATCAAAAATTTATAAAGTTTAGAAAATTTATACATATAAAGAAGAACGCTTGTTTGTGTGTTTGTTCGCGTTATTGATTTCTGATCAATTACGATCATTTTTTTGCCACATGTAATCGACTGAAATTGAATGCACGTGAAATACTGGAAGGAACTTGAGCTTTTAGACGATTTGATTAGAATCATTAAAAACTGAGTGCCATTGTTGCTGATACAATGAGAGATAATTAGCTTATTTTTCTATCGAAATTTTTTATGTGGGTTCCATATCGTATTAGACTGAAAAATGTATGACTATGAATCATATTTTTACATCATTATTAGAGAAGGATTGCAGCGGTATCGTTCTCGCTGTTGTTAGATGCATTACTCTCATTCTAACTTAACTGGCATCGGATATTTCCGCTAGCTTTTAAAAAAGATTGGACGCTGGGTGTACAGTGGAATCGCACTATGAATCATAATAGGTAAACTCTAGAACTCATTGAAATGTTTCATTTGCTCATCTCCTCAACATTTTTTTTTAAACTGTTATAAGGCTTGCAAAACTTTTTTTTGGGGGGGGTTAATATGGGAAGGCATTCCAGTTGACCCATGGTCACATCTTTGGTGTCTTCCATACTTTTACCCGTTTCCGTACTTATCCATGGCGGCTTTACAATACAACGATTTATAACTGGTACCGAGTCAATATCACAGTTACCAGTTACCCGACAATCACGTGTGAGCGTAATGACCGATAAGCTTCTCAAGAAAGACATAAAAGTCTACACGAGCTTTCAAGATATTCCATCATTCAATGAGTGACAATATCACACAAGCAGAGACCCTCAAAAAATAATAAGATAATCATTAATAAACAAAACACCCAAAGCGTCGCTGCTGCCGAGCGAAACATACCTACGCGAGCGCGCCCGCTGGCAACTCTCGTCCGTCCTTCCGGAATGGACAAAAAATATGTAATCAAATTGGGGAAAAAAATAAAAGCAAATAAAAAATTGTGATGTGATGAGATGCTGGTTAGTAATTAACAGTCATTTATGCGCTGTATCAGAGTATGCAAATTACAGGTTACCAACGGTTTCCACGTCGTTTGTTTGCGTGGATTGTCATTTCGTTGAAGTGTGTTGGGACTGCAGTTTGCAACATTAGAGTTTGCAACCTCAAGACAGAAGGGGAAATTAGTCAAATACTAAGACGTATGAAGACAAATGTGAACTGAAATTACTTCACGTGCATATTTTTAGCTCTAAATTTATTCAAAAAGTATAAAATTTTATAGACTTCCGAACAGGGGGAAATAAATAAATAAATAAATAATATATATATAATAATGAAGTGTCTAAAAATGTCTTAAAAAATGTCTCAAAGGTTCCAGATTTTTACGTCGCGAGAGGGGTTTGTCAAGGTTTTTTATGCTCTCATAATTTATCTATCTGCTTTTGGACACATTTCTGCTGACATAACGTTTTTCAACTTTTTAACTTATTAAACATTTCTTTCTTCGCACTTACGCCACATAAAAATAAGCAGCTAAGTAACAAATGTTTCCGAAACGCCATATCTTTAGAATTTCCGTAAGCCCTAAAGGGTATTATTCTTAAACCTCAAATTTACGTCGAGTCACTTTTGTTACGCATTGCACTTTCCAAATAACTAGCCACTGGCTAAAATATTTAATATAAAAGGAAAAAAAAAATATGATGATGATGTCATCACATCTTTTCCTTGTGCGGGTATTAAATTATACACATTTTTTGCTGCGCTTCATTTAAACTTATTTCCTCGAATTTTTTCAACTTAATTAACTGAGCCCTCAAGGCGAATTGAAAATGACCTAAAAATATGCAAATTTTGAAATTAAATATTCCCGCCCATTTTTGTCATACGAGAGTCAAATTTCTTATAATATTATTTTTTCATAACGAATACAGAACTTTCCCAAATATAATCTAAAGTTAGCTTTCGTTATTGGTTCAAAATTAATTTTTTCTCAAATTTGAAATTGCCAAAACGTGAATATTTTCGATATCCAAAACATTTCTGTAACTGGAAGTATATGACTGCAAAAATAAAATAAATGCATATAAACTTATCAAAAGTAAAATTAAATTGGAATCAAAACAGGGCAATTCCTGAACAATATTAATAATTGCAACAGTGGATAAGAGTTACTGGTTAAAACATTTTTGTTTTTAATTTTTGGCAAACTACTACGTTTCTCTCTCTATATATATATATATACAGTGTATATATATATGTATATATACATGTGTATATATACAGTGTATATATATATATACATATATATATATATATATACACATGTATATATATATACATGCACATTTTGGGTACTGTCGTTTGCAATAAAAAAGGGAGGTGTACAACTAGATGTTATAGAAGTCCCATATACAAAATTTCACCGTTCTACGGCTAATCATTATTGAATTATAAGAGATACATACGTACCTACGTACGTACAGACGCCACGAAAAAAGTCCGTTCTGAAACCATTTTGCAATCCGTTTGGGAGGTTAAAAAAAAATTCTTTATTTGGTCCGTATGCACAGACGTCACGCAAAAAAATAGTCAAAATGGATTCAGGAACATCAAAATGGATATTTCCGTTGAAATATGATACACAAAATGTTTCGCGATTACAATACTTCCTTTATTTCGTACAAGGAAGTAAAAATTTAAAAGCATTACTTTTTTGGCAAGTAATTAAAAGCATTACTTCCTTCGTTCCAGGAAGTAATACTTCGGTGAAATGATCCAGCTGGTGTCATTTCACCGATGCAGCTGGTAATTAATAAAAGACAGAAAGAACTGCGTGTATTGGTTTTAAATCGCTTAGTTTAAACCAATAACAGGCAGATTAAATTTAAGGGGAAAATTAAATGTTTTCTGCTTCTCCAAAAGGAATTCAGAACGAAAGACAACACGAAACTGTTGAACGAAGTTTTTGCTTAGTAAAGTGCGAGGTTTTAGAACTTAAAAATTATTATTTATTTTAACATTTTATTATTAAGCAGGAAAGATTTTGTAACAGCGTGATGTTGTAGTACCAACATAAATAACTAGCAAACAATAATATACATTTAATAGAAAAATTCAAACTAAAATATCAGAGAGGAGAAGTTAACTGGAGAGCAGAAGTTAAAAATATTATACATCGAGTATCTTTAGAATTCCTTCTAAAGTGTTAAATGGTGCCATATAGTTTTAAATATTCTTTATTTTATTTATTTAAAAATTATATATAGTTATAACATTGGTGGCAACATCATTTTATAAGTGATACGGACAGAACTCTGGTGCTACAAAAAAACTGTTAAATAAATCTTTACAGCCCAAAATATTTATGATAGTATATAAAAAAGATCCGAAAGGTTTCAGATTTTAATGGTCGCCCAGACTGATGTATTAAGATTTGTCAAGGCTGTCTCTGAGCTCGAAGTCTACCAGTCTGCTGTAGCACTCATTCCGGCTAAGCCCTTTTTTTGAGGGGGGGGCAGGGTCTTTTTATTTTTATTATTTAGCTTCGTTTTCTCCGTAATTACATCACATGCAATTGAATAACAAAGGCACCAAATATTTAAAAACGGCATAGCTGCATATGTTTAGAATTCCTGATGCAATGTTACGTTTTGGGATACATTTTTTCGATTTTCCTCAGTTCGTCACATTAATGTTCGGTTTTCTTAATAAGATGGATGGATAACAACGAAACTTCTTTTTAACCCAATGCGGCGGTAGCCCAGAAGGGCTATTAGTCTCAAAACGGCAATTTGTAGCATTTCACTATAAATGGCAAATCACTTTTTAAATTATTGCCATCAAATACACAGTCCAGTCACATTAATGTGACCATCTGTCAAAAGCCAGAATAACCACCTTTCGCAGAGCGGACTGCTGCGAGACGTGCAGGAAGAGAGTCACATAGGTCCCTGAAGGTGTTCTCTGGGATGTTGAGCCATGCCGACTCTAATGCCGTGGCCAGCTGCGCTAGATTACGCGGTTGAGGATCCATGGCGCGAACAACTCGATCGAGATGGTTCCACAGATGCTCGATTGGGTTTAAGTCAGGTGAGTTTGCTGGCCAGGGGAGGACGGTAAACTCATCCTGGTGCTCTTCGAACCACGCACGTACACTGGCAGCTGTATGGCACCTCGCATTGTCCTGCTGGAAGATGCCATCATCCTGAGGAAAAACAATGCGCATGTAGGGGTGAACATGGTCCGCAAGGACAGATGCGTACTTGTATTGATCCATTGTGCCTTCCACAATGATCAGTGAACCTAGAGAATGCCAGGAAAACATTCCCCAGACCATAATGCTCCCGCCTCCAGCTTGGACCGTTCCGGCAATGGTTGCAGGGTGGTTCCTTTCAGAGGTTTCACGCCTTATACGCCAACGTCCATCTGTCCGATGGAGCATAAAACGCGATTCATCCGAAAACGCAACCTGTCGCCACTCAGTGGACGTCCAGCTGCTGTACTGGCGTGCAAATTCTAGCCTTCGCCGTCGATGAACAGCAGTCAGCATAGGTGCACGAACCAGGCGTCTGCTTCGGAGGCCCAGACGCAGCAATGTTCGCTGAATAGTACTTTGGGAGACACTTTTGGTAGCCCCTTGGTTCATTTTGGTGGTCAGTTGCTCAACGGTAGCCCGTCTATCTGCCCGAACGCATCTCCGCAACCGTCGTTCGCCTCTGTCATCTATGGCCCGTGGTGCACCACATTTGCCACGTCGCTGATTTTGGACAGTCCCATTTTGCCATGCACGGTACACTTTTACCACGGCGGCACGCGAACAGTTCACAAACTCAGCCGTTTCGGAAATGCTTCCACCCTTGGCCCGAAAGCCAATGATCATGACCTTTTGGAAGTCGGATAAATCGCTTCGTTTCCGCATTACGCCAACGATTGAAATGTTTTCCGAAGCCCTCACACACCCTTTATATACGCTCAACTGCACTGTGCTGCCACCTGCCTTCTGTGATTGGTTATTTAACTCTGACATGGAAAGTACGTGGTGGTCACATTAATGTGACTGGACTGTGTATTATATTTAAGGAAATTAAATAATGAAGAATCTTTATGAATTTATGCATGTTTTTCGCATTGTGAAAAAACGACGGTATCTAGAGCCATCCAATTTTGAATAACGTAATTTTTCACCCGAACATAGGCATCTTTGAACCCGAATTTGAATTCAAAGCTTGTTCACATGCGATATTTTGAAAGAAGAGTAAATATAAAAGTAGCTGCCGATATTTTACTCCAACAAGACTTTTCTTTTCTTTTTTTTTTTTTTAGTCCAAAAGGGCAATTTGCCCGGAGACTATTAATTTTGTTTTTGGATTTTGCGTTGAGATATCGGTTCATTTTTCAAATTATTGCCACCAAATATTAGAACCCTGTATTATATTTAAAGAAATTAAATAATGAAGAATCTACGTAAATGTATGTATGTTTCTTGCAATGTAATAAAACAACGGTACCTAGAGCCATCCAATTTTGAATAACGTACGATTCCACCGGAACATGAGCATTTGAAAACCTAAATTTTGAATTTCGAATTTGTTTTATTATCTATTTCATATTTTGTAAAACTTTAACGAATTTCTGATTAAGAAACTCCATAATTTCGAAACAAGGAATGGCAGCACTTTACGGAAAAAAAAACATTTTTATCTCCAGCGCACGAGACTCTGTATTGGAAATTCTAAAGATTTACTGTTTTTAAATATTTTGTGGTTTTGCTGTTGAATTGAATTTTATGCGGTTTAAGTGCGAAGAATGCGATATTTAATAAATAAAGGTAACCCAAAACACGTTAAAAAAACGCACCTTTAGACGTAATATAAAATCTCCAAAGATTTCAGATTTTTTTTTTCTCTTTTCGTTATTAAAGTTTTGTGTGTATGCGCACTTTCGCCTCATAAAATTCGAATCAACAGCAAAATCATAAAATATTTAAAAACAGCATATTTTAAGAATTTCTGATAAACAGTCTCGCGGACTGGAAATAAAAATGTTTTAATTTATTTTGCATATATTATTGTTTTTTAAAAATATGTTGTCATGATAAGAACTGGTAAGTGAACCGATCTTTACGACCTGTTTTTAATGTAATATACATTTTAATTATAGTTCTAGTTTTAATTATTTTAGCCATCCGTAGAATTTTTAAGCTCAAACATATTTTTGGGCGATTTACAGTAAGTCGAGCCCCATAATAAGCTTTTTAGATTTCTGTAGATAATAAATATATGCAATTGTTTATAAGTATTTTGTCATTTTTTTTCGTTATTTCAAATGGTAATATTGTTTTATTCAAATTTATAATTTATATTATTATGCGGCGTTAACTTTGGGTAGGTGTTTTATTTTTTATATTATGTGATCTTTGTTCCCGTGATTTTGATGCAGGAAAGCTCAAATTGTATGATACAATAATGCTTTTGGAACAGGTTAACCAGAACTCGGTTTTGAGCTGCTGTAACCAATCGTACCAAATCAATCTAAGGACAGAAGAAGAAACGGTCGAATTCAATCAACCACCTAGAAGGGTTTTGAACATGAGCTCCCAGAATCGAGGTCCCCTGCATACCTAACTCAACGAAAACACCAAACTGCTGTTCATAAAAACGGCTGTGGAGCTCAGGCAAGTAGTTATTCTGCTCTTTGCTAAATTAAGTTATCCAATACAATGTAGTAAGTACCAAATGGCGCAAATGAAATATTACGTAAAATTTACGAAAAATCTGAAAAATAAATTAGCATTTTAATTTTTTATGAACCTTTTTATCTAGAAGAAGGAGCAGATTACAGATTGAGGTAAACTGTATTCCCTCTCGTATTCCACCCCTTTCACTAATTTTATCGCCTGAAAATCGAGAAGATATGCGAATAATTTAATTCTCGAACGACGCCGTTACAGTCAGAACATTACGAATGAAAAGTAGTCATGGATAAACTACAGTAACTACCGCAATACCAGTTTTTAAAAAACCGATAAACCTACATTCAGATACAAATAGATAATAATATTAATTATTACAATATCTATTAAGATAGTTTCATTTCTAATTCCCTGTAATTTGAATCGCGACCGGTTTTATTGTTGTCTCTGCTATTCCATAGGCCTTAAATTATCCGTAAATAATTAGAGAAGGTGAATGGGCAGTTAAGCCGATTCCGTGAAATCGGATAATCTGAATATCAGATTGCATTTGTATCGCTGCAGTGGGTCGGTTCTTGTATTAGGCTGGTACAAAGTTCAACAGTTAGAAGGGAAAGGTTCGGCGTTACCTTCGCAGGTATTTTTCGATGTTTTGTCTTTGTTAGTAACATCGAAACAATCACTACCTAGACGAATTCATTTTAAAATTCATGGGAGCTGGACGCATCGAGGAAGGGCAAAATTACGCGAATATTTTTTTAAATTCTGAAAACGTGGAAGTAAAAAGCTAGAAAGAAAAGGGAAAAAGTACGCAAGAGAGATAAATATACAAGAAAAATACTGTATACTGTATCCGAGATATAATGCTATTGTAAATTTTATAAACGGTAGTATGCAAAGGTAACTTTTACGTCCTTTCGGAACTACCAACTCCGTCCCAAATAAAGTATGATTTAGAATTAAAGAACAAGCAATTATTTCCTAGGTATACGAACATGTTATTTCTTTAAAAGAAACTATTACAGGAGTAATAATTTCAAGTGAATTATCTAAAGGTATTGAACGAGCAGGTTTCAAGAGAAACTACTGTTTTCAAAAGGTGCAAATGTTAACCCAAAGTGAAATTTCACCAGTAATAGCAGTTATTTCTGTTAAACAAGCAAGTGGAATCAAAGCGCAGGCACGGGAAGTCATTCAGCCTGCAAAAAAACCCATTTTCAAGTCTTAATGAAGGTTGAAATCTCACGAGATCCTTAACAATAACAAAAAGAAGGCACACCTAGCTTAACGTGTTTGGAGGACCTTGAAAATGTGTATTTCCGACAAATTTCGAACTTATTTTCTTACGCCGCCTTATTTTCTACACAATACCCACCATATAAATAATGAAAGTGAACAATAAAATCAGGAATTATAGGTTGTCTAAAAGTTTTGCACCCAAATCGAAAAAAGGCCAAACCTTGAGTCATTCAAATAAATTGATGCAAAAAAACTCGAAACAAGTATATAATGATTACTGCAAAAAACTCTTATCAAACTTGTATTTAAAGACAGGCTAATATAATTAATTGGGGCATTTGACCACAGTTTTAAGAAAAATCTCTTCAAAAGAAACAGAACTTTTGAATACGCACGGAGTGAGTAAAAATAAAGTGATTCAAAAGAGTCAGAAAGAAAAAAAAGATGGATCCAACCAACCAAGCACACGAGAATTATCTGTTAAGGGAAAAGTGCCTGCGTGAAGTACTTACTAAGAGAAACTGAATCATATCCAGCTTACAGAGGCACAAAAACCATGAAAAAATTTAAATAAATAGTCATTTCGTTCACCTGATTTTATATCAGATCCAAGTAGCAGAGTCCTGCTGGATGGGTAATAGTAATCTGTATAGTTTAGCGCCAATTCCACACTGAACCACATCTTTCATCATGATTTTTTTTTCGCAATTAGGAACAGCGACATGAATTACTAATTTGCTTTGCGAAGTTTTAAGCGACAAGACTGCACAAGTAAGATTTTAACAAAATGTTTATATTATGTATGTGTTGGACAGTAAAGAATAATAAACACTTTGAGAAACCAGGTACCTTTAAAGTACAAAAAATATCCCTAAACTACAACACATTTTTAAGCTCAATCTCTTTCTAACTGCACCGTGAAATTTTGCACACTTATTTCGATATTCTTAATAATGTATTTGCTATTTTTATTTTATAGTCCAAATATTAAAATACATTAAATAAAATGAATTTTTTGCTATTCTCATCATGTTGTAATATGATCTGCGTGGAACATTACATAAATAAATCACCCTTTTTAGGCAATTTTCTATTTTTTCACATTACGAAAATAATGTTCAATTCATGTAGAAGAAAAATAATATAGAGTGACCTATGTTAAAAATAACAGAATTGTATTTTCTTAAAAAATATCTTTTTTAACATAAAAGGGACGTTAGTCTCGAATGGAATATTAATCTCGAAGCAGAATTTTGCGTTGAATAACTATAAACGGCGTATCACTTTTCAAATTGTTGCCACCAAATATTATTGTCCTGTATATTAAATAATGAAAGGAAACTAAATAATGAGGAGTCTGCATGAATGTATGTATGTTTCTCGCATTGTGAAAAAACTAAGGTATCTAGAGCCATCCAGTTTTGAATAATATAGTTCTTCACCGGAATATGGGAACCCGAATTTTAATTTCGAATTTGTTCTATTTGTAAAGGTGGATGAAAAGTACACACACACGTTCGTTACTGCGTTTATTGGCCGTGAGAAGAACAAGTTGGTACAACAGATATAGTTCGACGCTCGCAGACGCCCTCTTGCAGAGAACAAATCAAAATTTACATAAGGCGCGAACATGCCGCCCACGTTGAAATACTATTTCAACATTCAGCGGTTACAATTCATCAAATTTAAAAAATACAATACAATATTAAAATCATGATATAATGCTTAATTTATAATACATATGAATTAAAACTGAAATTGGTAATCGAGACAATTTTGTAATATTTCTTTTGACTATGCCATCTGAAGTTCTAACAGTCACAATCCTAACAATATTATCAGGACCAGGATGTAACTGAGTAATTCTACCCATTTTCCATTTAGTGGGGGACAAGTTATTATCCTTTATAAGACACAGATCATTAACTTGAAAATTTTAAGTTGGCAAAAGCCATTTTGGTCTTTGTTGAAATCCACACAGATATTCTTTGTGCAAACGCTTCCAAAAGTGTTGAACCATTTTTTGAATAAGTTGCCATCCAGTGAGATGGGAAACATGAACTTCAATATAATTTAGTTCACCAATACTTGTTAATGATCTACCAATAAGAAAATGAGCAGGCGTCAATGCTGATAAGTCATTTGGATCATTAGATAAATTTGTTAAAGGTCGCGAATTAAAACAAATGTGATTCATCTGTGTGAGAAATGTTTTAAATTCTTCATATGTCAATCTCGCCTCACCCACTACTCGTTTTAAATGATATTTTGTTGATTTTATACCAGCTTCTCACAGTCCACCCATATGGGGCGCACCTGGAACATTTAGATGCCATTATCAACCAAATATCTGCTAACGTTTTGTTTATAAGTTGTGGATCTAGCAAGCCTTTCAAAATTCCATGAGTTTGCGTTTTGCTCCAACAAAATTGGAACCTCAATCGCTATATGAACTGCTTTTGCCTCTACGGGAAATGAACCTCTAAGGGCTGCAATAAAAGCATCTGCTGAAAGATCAGTTACTAATTCTAAGTGAATAGCTCTTGTCGTAAAACAAACAAATAGAGCTATATATGCCTTGAATGATCTAGAGCCTCGACCCTTATTTGCTTTAATTTAAAAAGCACCTGCATAATCCACTCCACAGCACAAAAGCGCAGTAGCAGGGGAAACACTACTAGATAGCAAATCGCTCATCAATTGATTAGTGACAGATGCTCTAATTCTGCAACACTTTATACATTTTGTAACTAAATCTCTGATAATAGCTCCAGCACCTATGATCCAATACTGTTCTTGAATACAAGATTGCATGATCTGTGGACCTGCATGCAAAAGTATTTCATGGTAATGTCTAACAATGAGATGAGTTAAAATGTGCTTCTTTGGCAGCAAATGGGATGCCTAATGCCATATGCAAGGTTTATATGTCGCAAGCGACCGCCCATCCTGAGTACCTTACCTGAATTATCTAAAAATGGATTTAAAAATAAAATTTTGCTTGTACAAGACAATGATTGATTTCTGCTTAAAGTATTGATTTCATTCTTAAATTCAACATATTGCATTAATTTAATTAACACATGCATAGCTTTAGTTAATTCACTGCTTTTTAAAAATCCACATATCTCTTGAATTTCTACGGTTATTTGCAAACCTCAGACATAATGCTATAACGCGTTTAAGTTTGGAGAGAGAAGAATATTTATAAAATAAATCATAAGCGTCTATCAAGTGACTGGCAGCAATTGTTGACTATAAAGCACATCTTTACTCGGGCACAGAATCATTCATTGGTGGTGCAGATGATGCTGGCTGAAAAAGGAAATGAATCATACAGCAAATCTGGACCATGTAGCCACAATCAAGTACCAGTGCTGATGATGACACACCACGAGTTGCAAGATCAGCAGGATTAGCATTTCTACTCACATGATGCCTGGACAGGAGAAGACAAAATCTGAAATTTTGCTACTCTGTTGGCGACAAAGGTTTTCCATCGGCTTGCATGAGATCCTATCCAGGCCTTTACAATAGTGGAATCAGAATGAAAATAAGCTTGTGATATAGGAGTATCCAAAGCTTTAAAGGTGAAATCCATCAATTTAGTCAACAAGAATGCTCCACAACGTTCCAATTGAGGAAGTGATATAGTTTTTAGTGGTGCAACTCCTGTCTTGGCTATCACCAACTGAACATTGATTTGTCCAGTATCTAACACAGAACGATAATAAATTGCAGCGGCGTAAGCCTTCTCTGAGGCGTCACAAAACCTTGTAATTGAAACTGGTTATCTGATTCAACCAACAAGAATCGTGACATTTTGATACTTTTAATAAATAGCATATCTTCTGTAGGTTGCTTCCATTCACATGCAATATCTGGAGGAAACTTTTCATCCCACTACAACTGATGTTTCCACAATTTTCGCATGATCAATTTATACCGAACTGGGGTCGGGGCCAACCATCTAAGAGGGTCAAAGGTCTTTGCGATTGTTGAAAGTAGTGTTCGTTTCGCTAAGACTTCAGGATATGATGAATTGACTTTGAAGAGAAACATATCTGAAGCTGGATGCCACAGGATACCTAACGTTTTCACAGTATCATCATTGTCTATGTTCAAAGAAGCATTTGATAAGTATAAATCTGGATTAATTGAATTCAAGACTTCCTTGCTGTTAGAAGCCCATTTTCGCAAGACAAATCCTGCACGTGACAACATCTGATTTAATTGCCTTTGTAATTCTACAGCTTCAGTTATTGAACTGGCTCCGGACATCAAATCATCAAAGTCCCTAAGGCATGCCTTAGAAGCCAAATGAAAATTATTTGCTTCTTCTATTGCTAACTGCTGCAAACGTTTTACTGCAAGGTACGGTGTTGATACAGTACCGTAAGCAATCCTAATTAATCGAAATCTTGAATTGGTTTAAAAGGTGAATCACGCCAGACTATTCTTTGGAAGTCTGCATCTTGTAGTATGATTTGTCTGTACATTTTCTTCATGTCCGCAGTTATAGCTATTCTGTGAATTCTGAAACGAATAATTAATGTTGTCAGATCAGTCTGTAACTGTGGACCAACCATCAATTTCTCATTAAGAGAAATACCGTTAGAAGATTTAGCAGAACCATCAAATACCACTCGAAATTTATCACCATGTTTATCCGGAACTGAATGGTGCGGAAGGTAAAAACTAGAATTAGCTGGAACATCAATTTCGTTTTCTGAAATCAATTCCATATGACCAAGTTGTTGATAATCCTTCATAAATTTGTGGTATTGACTGGAAAGAGATTTATGCCTAATAAATTGACGTTCAGTGTGTTGTAAACGATGTACAGCAACATCCCTAGATGACCCAAGTTCACTCTACGAAATGGAAACTTGACAACAAATCTACCTGTTGAGTCACTAGAAAAATTCTGTTTGAAATGATTTTTACACTCAATTTCCTTCTCTGTGTAAGACTGTGTTTCTGAAATTTCTTCTAATTTCCAAAAATTTCCAAGCTGAAATTGAACATTGGTGCAATTAGTATAATTAGATATAATTGTTTGTAATACACATTTCGTCTTGCTGATAATGACCCAAACGAATATTGATTCTAAGGCTGTTAACGAATGTCCCGTAAAAGTTAAACGTCTATGAAGCATTATCGCTCCAAATACATCTGTGCCTAAAAGAATATCTATTGCGTCAGGCTGGAAGCAATTTGTATCTGCCCACCGCAAGTGTTTAAAAGCTATCAAAACAGACCTATCAGCTTGATATTGAGATAGGTCGCATGTGATATTGGGTATAATTAATATATTAACTGAAATGCTTGTATAAAATGGAGATGTTACTTGTAATTGAACTGAACCTGAAACCTTACCAATTTTTTGTGAACTCAAGCCATTTACACTTGTGTTTGCACTAGTACGCTTTAGCTGTAATGAATTTACACAGTGCTCGCGAATAAATGAACCCTGGCTGCCTGAATCAATAAGCATCCTTCTATTTGATTCAGCATCCTGCTAATTTTCATCGCCATTAATATCTTTAACATAAACAATTGCAGTAGGTAACAGAACTGCCTGCGTGACAGGCACCGTGACATTATTGCTACTTATAGTAGAAGTTCCGTGTTCCGTGGGTGTATGACATTTTTCATCATTTGAATTTTTTGAACATAACACTGTATTATGTGGCTTTGAACAAGATTTACACTTGCCTGCACGACGTTTGAAAATGGGATACGTTTTACTACCTTTCAAACAATTATCACATAATTTATTCCTTTTAATAATATCCCATTTTTCTTTGATAGGGAGTTCTAAAAAACTATCGCATTTAAATAATTGAGAATGAGAATTACTCTTACAATGAATGCACAAATTATCCACTAGCCACAAGTTGGGACGAAAATGCGTATCTACCGCCCGAACTGTGAGTTTTAGCAAGCAAATCCGCATTCTCCCTCTGGCACTTTGCCAACGAAGCAATAGCATTCGCTTTGTTTAAAATAAAGCGTTTTAATTCAGTGAAAGCAGAAATTTTTTTTTGTTTCTTCTATCATCCATTCTCTTAGTGTTTCATGATCAAGTTTTCCTTTTAACAGAAAAATAATCATAGTATCTCAATGCTCTACTGGCTGTTTAAGGATTTTGAATGTATCAATACACTTTTGTGTTGTATCAATTAATCTCCACAAACCTGAAGCTGATTCATGTTTTAGATCAGACTGTGACATTAACTTATCTAACGCTGCGTTTGTTATTTCTATTCCTTTTTTATAACGTTAGGCCCCTTCCAAGCCTTTTCATAATTCGCGTTTGAAATTTGAATTGATTGTAGTAAGGCAGCAGCTTCACCTTTCCCAGAAAGCTTAAGATATTGCAATTTTTGACTGTCACTTAATGTGTTATTATTTCCAACACTGGCAAGAAATAAATCCCAAAATGATATCCAATCAACGTAATTAGAAGTAAACACTGGCAGTTCTAAGCGAGGAAATTTTAAACCATTTGCATTAACATTCATTATATCTTGACATGCATTAGTTAAGTTTTCTAGATTCTTCCTTTAAAGTAATTTTTAATACATCCAATTTCGAAAATAGTTCATGCATTTCTATTTCATACTTATTACACTCCACTAAACTATTATACTTATTAAACTTCTAGATATAGTTCGGCGCTCGCAGGCGTCCTCTTGCAGAGAACAAGGGTAAGTTAACTCGTTTAAATTAAACGAGTTAACTTACCCTTGTTGATTCGTTTTTGATTTAGAAGAGACTCCGTATTTCGGCTGCTGTTCTCACACCTGAACTGTGAGTTTTAGGAGAAATATAAAGAAAGAAATAAAGAGAAATATAAACCGTTTTTTCCTCTGTAAGAAATATCCTGTTATTTTAGAACGTTCAAAATGTCTTGACACGTCATCCAAAATATTGCTCCTGGCTGTCGACAAACCAAGGTGGATGGATGGAAAGTAGACACAGACGTTTGTTACTGCAATTATTGGCTGTGAGAAGAACAAATTGGTACAATAGATATAGTTCGGCGCTCGCAGGCGTCCTCTTGCAGAGAACAAATCAAAATTTACATAAGGCGCGAACACTATTATCTATTTCATATTTTGTAAAACTTTAAAGAATTTTGTTTAACAAACTGCACGATTTCAAAGAGAGCAGAAGCAACACTGTAAGAATAAAACATTTTCATCTTTAGCACGCGAGACTGTTTACCGGAAATTCTAAAGATAAGTTGTTTTTAAATATTTTGTGATTTTACTGTTGAATGGAATTTTATGTAGCGTACGCCCCAAAAACGTGACATTTAATAAATACAGTAAACACACAAAACGTCAATAATAAAAACATAAAAAAAAGTTTTATAAAGCCATCTCGGTAAGAAAACTGAGCATTGATGTTAGGAACTAAGAAAAGACTGAGACTTACCTGTTTGTTTTTTCCGCAGAAAAATATATGCCAATACTTAATGCTGCATTGGGAATTCTAAATGCATACTACTATACTGCCTTTAAAATTTGCGCAATTTTGCTCTTGAATTGTATGGCATAAGTGCGAAGCAAATTATGCCTAATAATAAAGCTAAAAAGACAAAAAAAAAAAAAAACATTAGTAGGAGTGAGTATAACAGCAGACTAGTAGACAGCGAGCTGAGCGAGAGTGTAAAAAACCTTAACGAACCTTTTTGGGCGACAGTCAAAATCTAAAACCTTTCAGATTTCTTTTGTTAAATTATTTTTTACTTTCGCATGTTTGTTATCTCCAAAATAGTAATAATGTTATTATGTAGTTTCCAGCTTGACAGAACCTGAAAAACTCTGAAAATTTATGACTTAAGCGACCAGAAAATATACAAGTGTTTTATCATGGGAGGTTATTGACTCGAAATTTATTTAGTACAGCAGTAAGGAAAATTATTCACACAGCATTACTTATTTTTACGTATATTTTATTCTTTTCGTGATAAATGGTACATTTCATCAATTCATCAAATATGATATTAATGTATAATATCTATAATATTAATATGTATAATTCACAAATATCTAATTTAGCTCAATACATTGTGTTTATTTAGCAGAAAGCTTAAATTAATCAATGTCTTGATGATGTGCTAGAATAGAATTCATTTAGAAAATGGTATAAATATTTAAAACGACTCCTACTCACGAAATAATTGAAACGCTTTCTTAATAATTAAAATAGTTGAAAGCAGTGGAGGGTATATTTTTAAGCTAACGAATGATGGTAATTACTCATTTCTAGCTCCCAAAAATTCATCACATGTATCTTTAACTAATAAATAAATATTTTATATTTCTGGAACTTCATTTACATGATACCTCAGTGACCGATCACCGTTTGCTTTCAACGCGGTTAGGGAAGCCGAGGAAGCGTGCAAACCCGTTGAGAACCTGACGTGAGGAGCCCTGGTCACGCTATGGGTCCTTGTTTAGCAGTTCTCGGGTTGCTATGGAATAATTACGTCACAGTACCTCCCACAAGATTCCAAGTGCTGAAAGCACGCGAAAACAGACGATAAATGAAGTATTGGGGAAAACATCATTTGCATTGGCCGCTTTTCTACTATGCATTAAAAAGAGTTCTGCGAGTAGGTTTCTTTTTTACTTTTTCCCTTTAAAAGGGTTGAAAGAGACACTGTAACAAAAATTTCACTTCTTCCGTGTTACTTTCTATTTATTCATTTATTTATTTTTTATTTGGGGGGGGGGCATAATTTCACAAAAACATCTTCCTTCAGTGGGTCACATTTGTTTTCGGACACCTCTGTTTTTCAGTTTTATTTGCATACCAGATACTAAAGGTTATAGCAAAGTTACTTTATTTTTCTTTCTAATGTAATGTTCATTTTTTTTAGAACCTGCTTGTTTTGGTGGAGGGGGGGAATTCAAAATGGTTTTGATATAAAAAAATAGTAATTTATGCAAAACGTTCTCAAAATAAACTTACATAAGTATTCGAAATTTTTGAGTTTATATTTAATAAAAACATCAAAATAATCGGGCATTCAATTCATAGTTGGATATTTTCATTTTTACATTCGTGATATTAATTCTTTAAAAAACACTACATGGCAAAAGAAGTGAGTGGTAGTATTCTTTTATTTGTGTTCCAATATATATATATATATATATATATACATATATTTTAAATTCGCTACATTACTTCTTAAAGCATAATAGGTTGAGGTAACATTTGATGACAACAACCTTTTATTTGAAAAGCGATACAGACAGCTACAATAACAGAGATAAAATAAAATAAAAAAGCGAAATTTGAAAGATTCAGATTTTAACGGTCGTCCAAAAGGGTTTTTTAAAGTTTTTTTACGTTCTTACCGAGTTCAAAGTCTACCAGTTTGCTGTTGTACTTACTCCTGCTAACCCCGTTTCTCTTTTTTAGTTTTATTACTAAGCATAATTTTCTTCACACTTACGCCATTTACAATTCAAGAAAAAATTGGAAAAATTTTAAAAGCAGCATATGCTTAAAATTTCCGATGCAGTGTTAAATGTTGACATACACTTTTCTATTTCTTTCAGACTTTTCTCAATTCGTCATATCAATATACAGTTTTAGTAAAACTGTGTTTTTGTCTTTTTATTATTGTTTTTTGTGTTAAATTTATTAATTAAGTATCACGTTCTTCCAACTTACCCCACACATTACTGAATTCAACACTTACAACTGAATTCAAGAGCAAAATCACAAAATATTTAAGAACAGCATATCTTTAGAATTTCCGATAGACAATCTTGCGTACTGGAGATAAAAATGTTTTATGCTGTAATGTGTTGCCACTACACGTTTTCAAATCGTTGAGATTATTAATCATAAAACACTGGAGTTTTATAAAATACGAAATATGAAATTCAAAATTCAAACTTCGAGCTTCCAGGTGCATAGATTCTGGTGGAGGACTACGTTATTCAAAATTAGATGGCTCTAGGTACCATCGTTTTTCCACAGTGCTAGGAACATACACACATACATGCATACTTCTTTATTTAATTTCTTTAAAAACAATACAGGGGATGAATATTTGGTGACAACAATATAAAAATGATTCGCCGGTTGTAGTGGACGACGCAAAATCCCATTTTGAGACTAATAGTTCATTCGGGCTAACGTCCTTTTGAGATAACAAATAAACAAAATAAAGTGTTTTGAGATTAACAGCGCCTCTGGTGCTAATAACTTATTTAAAGAAGATTTTAAAACAGACAAACAGGAGATGGATTTTAAGCTATATTCCAAAACTTAAGACAGAAATATTACATTAAGGGATCTGTTATCTTTAAGATGTCAAAATAAGCCTAAAATATGGGGCATTTTAAAGTTAAATATCTTTATAACTAATATGTTTATGAAGACGAATATTCTTAGCTGATTGTTTTCCCAAACCATTAAAAATAATTTATGATTAAAATGTGCTCTTTAAAAATAATCGAATTATATTTTCTTAAAAACAACATTTATTATTCTCGAGACTCCAAAATCGAATATATTTTAACATAAAATTAAAGTTAATTTCTATTCTATTTGTTCCAGAAGCATAATGGTGTATCATTTTATATACTCACGTAACGTATACAGAGTTGGTCAAAATTTCTTATATAGACCTGAGAAGCCATGCTTGCAAGCGGAAAAAATGATAGCTTTGAGAAATCTTAATTTAAAGATTTAATAAGCTTCCCATATCGTAAATGTATATATCTTTCTTGATATTATTCTATATTCCAAAATTTAAGACAGAAAATAAAAATAAAAGAGAATACAAAATGTATTTATAAGTTTTGTGACTGCGCACAGTTACACATTTAAAAAACATTGCTTGCCCAATCATCATAATTTTAACTGAGCTAGTAAAAAGTTATGATTCGAAAGTTTCATATTATTTCAGATTTAATTATAATTCTAAAAGTTCTTATACCAGAAGAAAAATGGCTATTTCAGGCAAGTACAGTGTTTATAGAGTTAAATAAAATTTCTTGAAATTCTAACTCCACCAGTGGCCGAGTGGTTAAGAGGACTGAATATTGGCGGCTCGACCAAGGTTCAGGCCCACGGGGCTCACTCTTTGTGAGTACGGGTGTGGCAATCCCGGTATTCTACCCCTCTTGGTGAGACGGAATTCACTATCCTGGAGCCCTAATGATCTTTTCTCTTTTACTTTTCAACTCTCCTTCTCTGCTCTTTTTCCACTTTTTCCTGCCTTATCGTTTTCCTTTTCGAAGGATGGAGCTCAAATTGAGCTGTTGCTATTTCGCTGTGTTTCTAGTTTTTCATGGAAAGAAAACCGCCAACGAGTTTGCTTTGCATTGGCACCCGTTAGGCTGGAAAGGAGGGTTCTGGTAGTTGACGAACTAGGTACTATTTCCAACACACGGATTTTGGCCTCTGCTTCAGACTGAAACGGGAGGCACTTCGAGTTTTTCGCTAGTGTTAAATGGCTTGTCTAATTAATTCCGGTTGTACCCGAAGTGAAATTCCTAGAAGTGTTGAATGACGGAAGCTTACTTTTCTTCCACATGTCTTGTATCTGAGGAAGAAGTGTTTCAGAACTTTTAATCTTTTCAAAGTCTTGAGGAACATTTCTTAGGGTTCAGAGCATGAATAGTTGCTCCTCTGCATTTATAAAGCAATCTATGGCTCAGTAGTTTGTGAATCGGCACTGTCTTTTGTATTACTGAAACTCGATTCGATTCATTTTCAAGCTCTGCGAATTTGCGCCGGAGCCTTTAGAACATCTCCTGCACTGTATGTCTATTGCATAGACATCGTTTCAGTTAAGACATGAGCAATTGTTCCTTCATCATTATTTTCATATAATGTCGCAACCTAACCATCCTTGTGTCTGCACTCTTAATGACTGTTGTAGCCGTTTATTTGCAGCACGGCCTCTCTGCATTCCTCCGTTCCACGCAACAGCTCAGCTTTTGATACAAATATATTCACTGTCTGATCTAAAGGCTCATGCAGTAAGGACTTTTTGATATCTTACTCTGGGATAATACAGAACTTCGTCTGCTAGCTGTCTTCAACCATTTTGATAACAGAAACACAAATGAGTTTATACAAGCATTAGCATAGAAAAGAATACAGCAGTTAACATTCCGATAGACACAAGTTGCACAAAAACGGCTGGTCATGTGGGAGCATCCATCATTTGTGTCTGGAGGTCCTGAGAAGAGAAGACACTCCATGTTTAATGCTAAAATAACTGCGGTGTATTATGCTTCTAAATTTATATCTAAGCTTAGCCAGGAAAAGTTTACAGATTATATTAACTATCTTAGTGCACTAAAAGCTTTTCAAAGTTTCTCTGACACACAGAATCCTATGGGGATAGAAGTTCTGCGAGTACATCTAAACTTAATGAGCCGTGGGTACCAGATCCTTCACTGCTGAGTTCCCGGACACGCAAGGATAAAAGCTAACAACCTGGCAGATAGCACAGGAAAGTCCACTGTTGAATTGTCTGGTCAGCTTGTTCCTTTGAGTGACGTTAAAGTGGGCATCATTGGTAAAGTTCTGAACCAGTGACAGTTACTGAGGGATACGCTAATAAATAACAAGCTCAGAAGAGTAAAACTCGTGTGGAATATTGGAAGTCAAATAAAAATTGGAAAAGGGAAGTTTTATTAACTCGTCTAAGAATTGATCACTGTTGAGCAAAGCACAATTACTTGTTAAAAGCCAAGAGTGAACCGTTGTTTTCCAACTATAATGCTGTGCTCTCGGTACCACACATTTTGCTTGAATGTCCACATCTTAGCAGTCTTCGTGTGAAATATTTTAATGGTCCTGATATAAGTCTTAACTGTTTAAATGGAAAAGATGTAAATATTAATTTGTTTGAATATTTAAGGGAGACCAGTTTTTATTGTTCGAAGTGATTTTGTAGAGACATTAGGTATTTTTTGAAGCTGGAGAAGTGAAAAATGAGCAATGCCCTAGCCGGGACTCGAACCACAAACCTCTCGAATACGCGCCTAGCGTGTTGGCCACTAAACCACGAAGCCATGCCAAGAAGGCGGGAGAAATACCTTATATACTCCTTATTTTAAAGGGCGACTGGGGATTAGGAAGCCCAATCGCCAAATCCCGGTGGTGGAGAATCATCATCCACATCCTTTTTTAGTTCGGGCGCGACTTTAAAGACATTACATATTTTTTGAAAGCAGGAGAGGGGAAAAATGAGCATTGCCCTTGTCGGGGCTCGAACTACGGACCTCTCGAATACGCGCCAAGCGTGCTGACCACTACACCCCGAAGGCATGACAAGAAGGCGAGAGAAATACCTTTTGCTTTTAAATATCTATATGTATTCAAATTTTAGCTAGTTTTATTTTTCACCTTGTGAATTTTATGCACCTTTTTATACCAGCAGAAAAAATATGAATCAGTTTATTATTTCAGTTAGTTTTGTCCTGTTTTACGTTTTATCATAAAGTTAATAAATTATCAACTTCATATTTTTCTAAAGTGAATGTGAAATTTTATACCGAATTCAAACAAGAGGGGATACATAGGTCATACTCACTTGGCGCATATAACATTTTATACAGATTTTGTGCCAAGATAATCCACCACCACCACACAGGTACCGACTTCGAGGAGCAAGCTGGCTGCATGGATAGTTTACGGGTTTCTTCCCATGTGTAATGTGAATACGAGCAGATTTCTCTCAAAAAGTTTTCCACGAAGCTAACCCTCCCCATAGTGAGATAGCTCCTGTTTGCTTTGGCGCATTCAAACAACCTAATCTAATCATCTTGAAATTCTAATCATTCAGTTCAGAAAAATCAGGCACCGCAAGCGGGAAAATAAAGTTTTTATGAAATCTTGTTTGAAAAATAAAATAACCTTGAAATTCTTTAAGCAAAGTATTATCCTAAAATTAACAAGTTTGTTGTAGTGATATGTCGTACATTAAACACAGTTAAGGCGTTTGAGTACACTATCCTAAATTTAGTATAGTTTTATTAACGAATCGTAAGTTAGAATAACTAGTAAACCTTTATTTAACAAATTAGAGAATTTGCTTAGCTCAGATAGAACAGAAATAGAATGCAAAGCAAAGTTAACAGCCTTTAAAAACATTTACATAAATCGAAGTGTTGAAATAAAGAATTTACAAGAAACTTATTTGTAAGCTTTAAATAGTTTCAGGCTTATCTATTAGGCAATATTATCAGGAGTATATTCCATAAAAGAAGATAACACGTTGAAGAACGAAGCACAAATACAATGTTAGCACAAAATCTTTTTAAGATTTCTGCATCTGAAAAACATAGGTAGAATCCTTTCTCAACAAAAGATCGTTTGGCGATCGTTTGTTTTTGCCATTGCAGAGTTTCATTATGCAAAAGTGACACTAATTTATTCTAACGGATAGCTATGGTAATAAGTTAACTTTTATATTATGTATAGCTAGCTATACATGTGTTAAACCCTGTAAGGAAGATTTTTTTTCCTGCATATTTTAAGAGATTTAACACAGGGAATTAGCTGAAACGAAATTTTAAACAAACCGCTTGGCCCCTTAAATAACAAAAGCTCAGAACTATTTAATTGTTTTTTAAGTGCATTATTTTCTTAAAATTAATAAATGTGCAAGTGGATTTGCTGACAAGTTGAGTTTTATCATCTGTAGCTACATCTCTACATATAATAAAACAAAGAGTCTGTGTGTGTGTGTCTTTCTTTCGTGTTGCGAGTAAGCTAATAGACCCAGGGCCACGAAATTTGGTACATAGGTGTATCTACACAAGAGCCAGTGCACCTCGAAGCGATTTTTTCGAAATTCGAATTAGAATTTTTTTTATTTTATGTTTTATGACCAAATCGCGTCATTTTGAGACATAATGGGCTACAGCAAAGCGAGATTTCACTCTATACATTAGATTTCACTCACATTTCATTTTCACATCATCGCGAAACGCAGGCACTTAGCAATTTTACGAACTTAAAATAAATTTCGTATTTGAATAAATCGATTAAATACGAATTTATTTAGCAAAGTGAGCTTAACACCTTTGCAACGGAATTTCTTTTTAAAAAAACTTATTTTAAAAAATGTGCTCTTTATTTTCCTTTGATTTTTGGACACGTTGAACTTTAATCCTTTCGACTCGTTTTAAAAAAAGAATTTGGAAAAATAATAATATTTTGTATTTTTTTAAAAATTTTTAAATGAAGATTCCGAATACACTTCTCATATCTCAGATATTTTAAAATGTAGTGTTGGCGACAATTTTCCTTTCTTATTGTTGTTGATGGATTTTTGATGAAATTGCATCATTTTGAATAGTTTCATTCTTTTACAAATTTCGGTTTGCAACAATTTTTCATCGTATTTCTTATGTTACTGTTTTCAAAGCTGTACAGCTTTGACTGTTTTTAAGAGAGTGAAAAGTTTAAGAAATTAAAAAGTTGTTTCTTTTTGCAACGGTAAATTGTTTAATTACTTTATTAGGATAATTAACATTTGTATCAAGGGATATTGCTTATTTCATTGTAATATTTTATATTATGTTTTAATTATATATAATTTTAATTATAAAAACGTTTTGCATGATATTTTTTAATCTGGTTAAGTTCTTAATCTGTTTATACCATTTGAGTTCTTAAGATTTTGCAAAGGGAAGTTGGTTAATTTGTTTATTAGGATAAGTAATATTTGTATTAAGGGATATTGCTTATTTAATTGTATGCTTTTTATATGTAATGTATTTTTAACTGAATTTTTTTTCCGTTGTTGTTTGTTTCTTTTTCGATAAAATTGTTCTGTAGAGTAAAATTCTGTGCAGTTTTCAAATTTGACGTTTGGTGTTCTCTTTAGGCATTTTTCCGGTACACTTAAGAGCCAGACGTAGGCTGGTCGCGCAGCGGCTAGTATTTATATAAAACTGTGTACAAAAGAACTTTTTGCATAGTTTAGAGTTTTTAATATGGAGAATTTGCTGTAACTCATATGTAAACAAATTATTTGGTCTTTAAATGACAAATTGTGAGAACTGTTTTTAATAATAACTTTGATTCTACAGCGAATTCTTATACAGAGCTTATTTTAAAGTTCTAGTAAAAAAGCTGAGTTTTAATGTAAAAACTTTAAAGAATTTATAAATTTTTCCTTTATTTTAATAATTTAAATAAAAATAGGGAAAATGTAAGAAATAAAAATAATAATTAAAAAATAAATAATTACCTTGACTCCTTAAAGCAATCATAAATATTTCGATTTAGAATTAAAAAAAAAATCTTAATCTCCAAGTTGTCATTTTTACTTCTAGTCGCCTAGTTCATTTGTTTTCGGTCTAAAATTCTTCATGCTCTTTTAAAGACAACGAAAACACTTTAAGTTCAATTAAGGGAATTCTACTTTAATTTAATGTTTTAAATGTACATAGATTTTATTATGCCTTAAAGTACTTTCTGGTGCGATAAGCGGAAGAGGTAACTGCAACACTGGCGGTAACGATGATGGAGTGAATTATATGCTTTTACTATCTGTAACGTTAGCAACTCGAAAGGATAGCCGCTTGCCAAACAATACAGTGAAAACAGAATGAAATTCTTAGTAATAACTTCACCCCGCAAGCTGAATTATTTACATATGCTACTGTCTGCCAACTGAAAAGACGTGTAAAGTCAACAGACAAAATAGCAGAATGAAAGGAGAATTAGTCAAGCTGCGTAAAGAAAACAAAAACATACATTCAACATAGACAGGTCTAGACACGAAAACGATAGTTGGTGGGCGTTATTCTAGAGCTAAATTTGCCCTAAAAATTAAAAAAGCGTAAATGCAGCTCAGCAAATTCATTCATTTTTAAAGCAACTATAACTAACTAAAACTATGGTGGGCGTTATTCTAGAGCTAAATTTGTTCAAAAAATTAAAAAATCTGATTATACACCACATGATTTTCTTGTACGAAGTATTAAATTACACGCAATTTTCCTGCATTTCATTTAAAGATATTGAATTAACAGTTAGCGAATTTTGAATTAAATCTACTTCGTCAATAGCGCATAAACCACAATACAATAAATGCACTCTTTGAAGTTCACTCTATTTATTTACCATAGCCACACTTCGGCACTAGGTTCACTTAACAGCATTACATCTCATTCATTTTATAACTCAGAGTGAGCAAAAATTATACCATCCGAAGAATTACCATAAGTTCTATTCAAAAATATATAATAAATCTAAAACGATGTATAAAAGAAATTAAACAAATAAAAAGAAACAGTTTTTTACAAACGATTCAGCGCCGCTTACCTAATGCGCATGCGCTTCTAATTAATTCAGTTCTCACTTCGCGGTAAGGCAAAAATACATAAAAATTCAAAATATTTTCATTGCAAATTAAAAGATATAGAAAAACATAAAACATCAAGTATAGTTAAAACAATTAAAAAAACAAGTTTTACAATTAAAATTACAATTTATACCCAAAAACTAGCTAATAACTTAAATGATAATTACAGAATGAATCAAGCATAATTTAATTCGCAGTAATAAAAGAAGACGTTACGTTGTTGTTGCGAAGCTTAGTTTCTCTAGATTGGCAACAAATTCACTATTCTGCTAAGTTTCAAATGTAAACAAATATGGCTTCTATGTGAAACAAAAATTAGGCTTAGTCGCACTTAAACGACTTTTAAATTGTTGATAATTCTACAATTATTGCATGCAGGCTAACTAAAGGTATAAAAACCTTAATCGAAAGATAACAACAATATATTTCAATCCTTTTTAAAGCAAAAAATGCACAATTTACAAACATATATGAATAAAGAAAACGAGCTGACGGAGTCGAGTAACAGAGTGAATATATACTTTTGGTGCAACCAAAATGTGAGGTGCACATCTACATGTTATAGCAGCCCTATATACAAAATTTCAACGTTCTGAGGCTACTCGTTTTTGAATTATACAAGATACATACGTACGTACGTACGCACAGAAGCCACGAAGAAATCTCTTCAGAATCTATTTTAAATCAGTTTTATAATTTTTTTGGGGAAAAAAGAGTCCTTTATTCTGCTCTTACGTACGAATGTCACTCAAAAACACTGTTAAATTGCATTCGATAGCAGTCAAAATAGATATTTTCGTTGAAATATGATACCCGAAATTTTTCGCGATTACAATACTTCCTTTTTACTTCGTATAAGGAAGTAAAAAGAGTAAATGCAGCTCAGCAAATGTAACTAATAAATAATGAGTATGTTAGTAACCGGAACAGCTTGACAGATACTATTATAGTGTTATAATTACTGCATTTTCCCCTTTTTAACAGATATGATTATGGTTTACAGTTTCTTAAAAGTATATTTTACACAGCTTATTAATGACTTTTTGATGAAGCAAAAAAAAAAAAAAAAAAAAAAAAAAAAAAAAAACTAGAAGAGCATCTGTTTGAATTACAAAGTATGTAGGCTAGTTATAAAAGCCGCTGTCATCGTTAATTACAGTCCCACTTGAGAACTGTAATTTAGAAAACTAGATATATTCGCTAAAGTTTTCTTCTTTTAATTCAAAGAGGCTATAAGTCAAAAGGGCTATAAGTCTTCAAACGGTATTTTGCCTTGAATCACTAAAAGGTGTTGTATCACTTTTTAAATTGCTGCCACCAAATATTATCACCCTCTATTATATTTAGAGAAATTTAATGAAGCATCTGCATGAATGTATGCTTGTTTCTCTCATTGTGAAAAAACAACGGTATCTAGAGCCTCATCTTTTGAATAAAAATAGTCCTCCGCCAGGACATGAGCACTTGGAAACCCGAATTTCGAATTTCGAGTTCGTTTTATTGTCTATTTCATATTAGTGGAACTTTAACGAATTTTTGATTAACACACGCAACAATTTCAAAACGAGTAATGGCATCACTGTACATAAAATAAAAATAAAAATAAAAAAAAAAAAACCCGCTGAGACTGTCTATCGGAAATTCTAAGAATGTGCTACTTTTAAATATATTTAGCCTAAAGGGTATTAGACCAAATGCTCGCTCTCGAAACACGTATGTGTGTAAATGAAAAAAAAAAAAAAAAACCACCCCTTTGGGGAGAGTGTAAAATCTGAAAGCTTTCAGATTTTTTTAAATTTATTTAATAATAATCGAGTTCCCGTAGCTGCAACGAACTCATTTGCAATTTTAGTTAACGTCAATGGGCCATTTTTTAGCAACCGTTGCTAAATAAGGGTCCTAAAAGTCTGCTATATAATACATTCTTGACCTCAGTCTGGTTATCTGCGTACATCACAAGTGGTGAATATTAAGCCTTTTTTAAAGTAGTGAATATTAGGCATTGAAGCCATTTTTAAATTCCTGACATAATGATTTTGGCTACTTTTGGGTCTTTACAGAGCTATGTCAATATCTGTTCTTCTTCCATTCTGCCGTACGCACTGAATTTCTTAAAATCCGTCAGATACTTTCTAAATGAAATGCTCCACCTTCCACACGCTAAAATTTTATCCAAATGCTCGTATAAGTTTGGAATCAGAATCTGATGCACCCGCTTGCATTCCTTTTCACATCTGAAGTACGTTATAACATTGACTTTAAGCTTTCAATTAACCACCTTTCACCGGAATTTTACTTCAAAGAAACAACATAAAGAAATTTTTAATAGATGTTGCTTCAATTTTTTTTTCAGTATACTACGCGAATAAGATACTATACCACTTAAAATGACCCGAATAGGCCCTGTGCTTCCAGAACGAAAGATTTGAATAAACAATCATCTAAAGCTGCGAACAGTTTTATATTAGAAATGAATGTACTGTTTATATTTCTGAACTTCTATGCATTAGTTTTACAATTAAATGGATACTTAGCCAGGATGGATATGTTTCCAGTTACTAAGACTGCCTTGATTCGCTCTCTTCCTTGCATCCCTAAAAATACCTCATTGTATAATAATATTGTTTCGGATTTCATATTTATTTGGCTATTTATTTAGAATTGTAATTAAAATTGCTTTATTTCCCATGCAACGCAGACGATTTTTGAATAGAAAACTACGTCGGAAAAATAAAAATAAAAGAGCGCGTCCATTTAATATTTAATAAATAAATATCTCGTAATTACTGTTGCCATCCAGAAAAATCTAGAAAAACCGAGATTGTTCTAGTGATAATTAAAAAAGCTTGTAAAAGCCGAATTGAAACACCTCGGCTCAGTAGTTGTTGTTGTAGTTGTAGCTGTTTAAAGCGAACTGCTGTTTGTTTACTTAATGCTGTAGCGATTTCGTTGTGAGATAGAATTAGTTTATCTGTTTTGAATTGAGTTTTGCTAAACGTTTGAGATATTATGCGAACACCTCTGAAGAAATATTTCAGCATTTTAATTTATTTCTTGTGGAAGGAATAAACTTTATTAACTTTTTAACGACTTGCGCATTCAATTCATAACGAACTGGTACGCACGCAACAATATTATTGTTCATATACTGTAATATATATAGCATACTCTTGAGGATCTACTGCAGAGGGGTATTTCAGTATTTTTTATGTTTGTTCGTAGGCTCGCGGGGATATATGGAAACGACAGAGCTGATTGGCTTGCCAAGAATGCGACTAAAGGACATTAAAGTTGATGTAAATATTCGAAAATCGTACTTAAGAAAATTTTTAAAGCTAAAATGATTAAACAATGGAATTATGATTATATTCCTTCTAATAAGTGAGATATTACAAATAAGTTTCCAACTATGTTTGAAAGATTGAAAAATAAGGACTTATTGCTAAAGTTTAACTTTACGTAAATTTTATCTGGACATTGCAATATTTGTCTTGAGCGGTTTAATTGACGTCTTCCAGTTTGTGACACTGCGATCTCGGCGTTCAACAAAGCGTCTTACACATAATTTTTGATTACCCTTTGCTTAATTACGCCAGATATACATTAAAATGTAAACAGAAATTAACTGGAATTGATTGGCTACCGAAATGCCATGAACTTTTTCCCTGCCTTCGGTCAATCTTGCCTTTAAACGACTTAGTTGACGCTTATAACACTGTAAATACACTGGTGTGCAAAACTTAAGCAACAGCAAGGTTTTTTTGCCATAACTCCACGAGAAATCAACTGAGAGACATGAAAGGCAGAAATGAAGGAGAGTATTATGTACGTAAAGGATAACGAAAGCATCGGAACTGAAAAAGGAATACAATGCATACGGTATGGAATCAAACAAAAACAAGCTTTATTGAACGCATAATATCGTGACTCATGCTTGTCTATCCAAGACGAAGAACAACAAGCAGATGTTCCTTAATATGGAATATGCCCTCCCCTCATTGCAATGGTTGCTTCGCACCGTCTCCGCATACTCAGAACCAGCTGGTGCAACATTTCTTGCGGTAGGAGTGCCCATTCCTCAATCAGCATCTGTTTGAGTTGTTGGGTGTTCTCCGGAAAATGTAAGCGTGCTGCAATGCTTCTCCCTAAAGCATTCCACACATGTTCGATGAGATTTAAATCTGGAGAGTACGCTAGCCAATCCATTCGAGTGATATCTTCACTTTCCAGTAGCTCCTCAACAGCAAGAGTCCGATGTGGCCGTGCATTGTCATTCATAAAAATTAAGTCTGGGCCAATGACACCTCGGAACAGACGCACATGGGGAAGGAGTACCTCGTCACAATCCACGATCCCCGGTTACAGACACTCTGTCGAAAACGTGGAGTTCAGTTCGCCCGTTCAGCATAATGCCTCCCCAGACAAGAACCCCAGGACCACCGTTACGGTTTTTTTCCTTGATGTTACTGGGATAAAACTGGGTCCCGACCTCTGTCCAAATCAAAACGCGTCGAAAATCGCTTCTGGTACTGAACCGACTCTCATCCGTAAAGAGGATACGACTCCATTGATCAGTTGTCCAGTTTTTGTGCTCTCTGCACCACTGTAAACGGTGGCCAACTTTCAACGGGAGGCAGCGTTCAGGACGGCGGGCGAATAGGCCCCCTTTGTGAAGGCGTCTGGCCACAGTAAACCGCGACACTTGTCGCCCCGTTGCTGTACAGAGTTGCTGAGCAATGGCGCTTGCTGTCTGCTGTCGGACTCTTTTCGCCTGCAGGACGATATATCGGTCATCCCCTGTAGATGTCGTCCTCGACGGCCACCACCAACCTTTCTAACAGCTGTACCTGTGGTCTGGTACGCTTTCCAAGCGCGTGAAACGACACTTTTGTTGATTCCGAACTCTGAAGCTACACTGTTGACAGTACGCCCCTCCTCCAGCTTTCCGATCATTCTTCCACGTGGGAAGTCGTCCAGGCGATTTCTTCTAGCCATGTTTCACGAACTGACTCACTGGCACTTGCAGCTAATATGTTGAATTGCGTCTCCGTTCTTCCTTTTATTCTACTGTTGAGCTGCGCGCGCCGACATCACGCGTTTTGTGTACGCTCACGTCACCTCTGACGTTTCGTTCCTGATATTTGCATAAGCATTACGTTTCTACTGACTTACGTATTCATTGTACTGATCTCCAGACCTCCTTTTCTGCAATTTCATGGCTATCTACTAAATTTTTACATTGTTGCTTAAGTTTTGCACACCAGTGTAATTTTATTTGTATACTATTTTTTATTTTTTTTAATCATGTATGTTTGATTTATTTCTATTATTTAAAGTTTATATGTTTTCCTTTGCTTACATATTTTGAAAGCCTTGTGTGATACTTTGGGGTGTACGAAGAAAACGTTTTTCCTTTTAATTAAAAAAAGTATACTGCAAATTAATCTAAGGCTTCAAACTGCATCGAATAAAATATAAATGGAAACTAAATAAGCCCTGACATATTTTTGTTGATCATCTTTTTATTATTTGTTAATCTATACTGAAATTTTGCAAGAAAACTGCGCACGTATTGGAAATTCGACATTCCGTATCAGCAAAAGTGGCTAGACTAGATGTGGAAGAAAATGTTGCCAGTATTATTAGAAGATTTTGTAATTGAACCAGATTTTCAGATATATATTACCTTCGAAAGAAGTTCATTTGGAAAGATTGAACGCTACCTATTGCGCTAATAAATTTAAAAGGAATTACATATAATCTTTACTCTAAATCCTTCCCTGAAATTAAGAGTTAGGTTTCTTTTCCACGGTGAAATGCAATTTCATATGCCCATAAGAAAATAATCTTGTTGTATCAGTGATTCAAAAGGTAATGCTTCACTCAAAGAACTATCAACAATTGATCGTTGAACGGCAATGCTTCAATGATGTAACTATCGACTGGTCGGTTGAATGGTGCTTTTTCATGGTAAAATGCAGTTTCATATTTTCACAAGAAATTAATCTTGTTGTAACAGTGATCCAAAAGGTAGTGTTTCACTGAAAGAACAATCGACAACTGATAGTTGAACGACAATGCTTCAATGATGGAACTATCGACTGGTCTTTGAATGGTGCTATATTTTGCTCAAAGTTTAATTAGATTCTTATTGACTCGTGCGAGCCCCGTTAGTAATTCTTTTGTTGGAAGGATATTTTCGGTTATATCTTCAACTAAAACAAAAGCATGAAATAATATATACCCGAATCAGCTTGATATTAGCTGCTAGCTTCTAAGCAAAAAGTAGTATTACCACTGCCAAACAAATGGTGTAAGGATCTTATTTATGATTTTAGATATTGCAAACATCATTACATCTGCAAAGATTTACAGCCGCTGAGACTGCTTTTTCAGCAGTGATTGCACTGATTACCCACATCCGAAGTTCGTAATCAAAATCAAGCAAATCAAATTTGCTTGATTTTTCCTTGGCCTTTTTATTGCGACTGCTTGTCTTTAGATGGAAATTGCAACTTGCAAGCCTGATCAAGATAGGATCATACGCTTAATTAGTTTGAGAGGCCACTCGAAAGATGAATCTGATCAGATAGCTCTTCATCACCTGTGCAAATGAATATGTAAATTCTTCTCTTAGAGGATGTCATCATGTTGCCCCCTTCGAACTCCTACATTCCCTGGCGTGGGTCGCCGCCGCCCCCAAACGAGGGTTGATGGGGGTGTGCACATACACCCTACTTGTCCGCCCGATCAAAAACCCACGCAAGGTATGTTATCGATATATTAAAAAGACCAGTATAGACAATCAATTCAGGAGCACCACACCCATACTCCATGACTTGCTCTTTTATGTCCACGAACCTGAAGCAGTCCAACAGAACGAAAGAAAGAAACAAAAAAAGTTCTTCAATCCAATAAAACAGAAATCGATTCTTGCGCAAGATTTCCCAGCTAATTAAATACGTTGAAAAATGCTGAAGGCTACGAAGAGGTAGGAGGGGGTCGGTGGTGGTGGTACTCGAAACAGGTGTTTGTAATCTGTAGCTTATAGCGTTTTTATCGCTGTCTGTAATTGCAGGAAGTGCAAATATCGACTGCGATTATTTCTGTCGAGCGTGGGTTCGTATTTGAAGCTGAGGGACTTGACAAAAATTGACGTGGAAGGGTTTTAATTTTCCATTAGCATTCTGAGTGACTATTGTGCAACCAGTTTGTGAAGAAATTTCCTTGTTAATAAATTGGTTTAATAAGCGTAATCGACGGTAACATATTTTGAAAGCTGTCAGTTTTTTTTCGTTCGTAATTAAACAAGTTTTAATGTTCCTAATAGGTGAATTGTGTATGAAGGATAGCGGCAATCAATGGATTTTTAAATTATAGATGATAAGAAAGAAAACAATAAATAAAAAAAATCTGAAAGGTTTCAGATTTTAAATTACGTCCAAAGAGGTGTTTTTTTTTTAACATTTAATGTGTTACCTTTATTTATCAAATATCATGTTATTCGCACTTAAGCCATAAAATTGAGTTCAAGAGCAATATTGCAAAATAATTTTAAAATGAGCATATCTTTAGAATTTCCGATACACAGTCTCACGGGCTGGACATAAAAATATTTTTTTCTGTACAACGTTGCTATTGCTCGCTTTGAAATCCTCGAGTTTGTTAATCAAAAATTCGTTCAAGTTTTACAAAATATGAAATCGATAATAAAATAAATTTTAAATTTGGACCTCCAGATGCTCATATTCGCAGTAGGATTACGTCATTCAAAACTGGATGGATCTAGGTACCATTGTTTTATCACAATGCGAGACACATACATATATTTATGCAGATTCTTCGCTACTTAATTTCTTTAAATATAATACAGGACGATAATATTTAGTGGCAACAATTTTAAAAGTGGAACAACGCTTTTAGTGAATCAACACAAAATTCCAAAACGAAACTAATAGTCCTTCTGGGCAAATTGTCCCTTTGGACTAAAGATTCAGTCTTAGAAAAAAATATTGTTTTGAAGTTAAATCATAAAATTGTCAAGTACATTTCTTGAATAAATTTTCAATTCCATTTCATCACCATTTCCATAAATTCCATTTCGCATTTACGAACATAGATCTACCGAGTTTTTCAAGAGCGGAATATATGAAAAATCAAGCCTGTTCTTCTTTCTACCATTTGCTAGTTAAAAGTGCTATCTAATGTACACAGTCCAGTCACATTAATGTGACCACCACGTACTTTCCATGTCAAAGTTAAATAACCAATCACAGAAGGCAGGTGGCAGCAGTTGAGCGTATATAAAGGGTGTGTGAGGGCTTCGGAAAACATTTCAATCGTTGGCGTAATGCAGAAACGAAGCGATTTATCCGACTTCCAAAAGGGCATGATCATTGGCTTTCGGGCCAAGAGTGGAAGCATTTCCGAAACGGCTGAGTTCGTGAACTGTTCGCGTGCCGCTGTGGTAAAAGTGTACCGTGCATGGCAAAATGGGACTGTCCAAAATCAGCGACGTGGCAAATGTGGTGCACCACGGGCCATAGATGACAGAGGCGAACGACGGTTGCGGAGATGCGTTCGGGCAGATAGACGGGCTACCGTTGAGCAACTGACCACCAAAATGAACCAAGGGGCTACCAAAAGTGTCTCCCAAAGTACTATTCAGCGAACATTGCTGCGTCTGGGCCTCCGAAGCAGACGCCTGGTTCGTGCACCTATGCTGACTGCTGTTCATCGACGGCGAAGGCTAGAATTTGCACGCCAGTACAGCAGCTGGACGTCCACTGAGTGGCGACAGGTTGCGTTTTCGGATGAATCGCGTTTTATGCTCCATCGGACAGATGGACGTTGGCGTATAAGGCGTGAAACCTCTGAAAGGAACCACCCTGCAACCATTGCCGGAACGGTCCAAGCTGGAGGCGGGAGCATTATGGTCTGGGGAATGTTTTCCTGGCATTCTCTAGGTTCACTGATCATTGTGGAAGGCACAATGGATCAATACAAGTACGCATCTGTCCTTGCGGACCATGTTCACCCCTACATGCGCATTGTTTTTCCTCAGGATGATGGCATCTTCCAGCAGGACAATGCGAGGTGCCATACAGCTGCCAGTGTACGTGCGTGGTTCGAAGAGCACCAGGATGAGTTTACCGTCCTCCCCTGGCCAGCAAACTCACCTGACTTAAACCCAATCGAGCATCTGTGGGACCATCTCGATCGAGTTGTTCGCGCCATGGATCCTCAACCGCGTAATCTAGCGCAGCTGGCCACGGCATTAGAGTCGGCATGGCTCAACATCCCAGAGAACACCTTCAGGGACCTATGTGACTCTCTTCCTGCACGTCTCGCAGCAGTCCGCTCTGCGAAAGGTGGTTATTCTGGCTTTTGACAGATGGTCACATTAATGTGACTGGACTGTGTATATAGAAAGCTATAATTTCTTCCAACTCTAGATTTAAGGAACTACTAAAGAAAAGGAAAGAAATCAATCGACTAGACCGAGATAGTGATAAGTTACCATTCACAACGTTAAGAAAGGCGTTAATAGTGAGCTGCGTATAGCTCTACACAAAAATTTGCTTATAACCTGCTTATATTCATAATGTTTCCGAAAATTATCTGGCCGTAAAATGTTGTACCCTTAATCTCCAATAATGCGGAGTGCTTCCCTAATTCCTCCTAAATTATCCTAAGCACCTTCATAAGGAAGTTCATAGGAAATATGATATTACATTTATGCAGACTGACCAGTGTTCGCAATTACAAATGAAGCATAAAGGTACTGGGACCATTATGAAGATCAGTTAGAGATCAGTTTTTAATTTCGGGGTGGAGGAACTTCATAAAAGTGGCAACATGTTTATGCCGGTCATCTTTATGCAAGTAGGATTTTAGTCTGGCGATACAGTTAACAAAGCAAACAGAAATTCTATTTGCCAAATGGTGCCAGTACCAGATTATCTTTTCTCAAGTTAGAGATGTATGCATTTTGGTACGGATTATGCATTTAGTTAGCTATTTTTAGTAGAATTATAATTAAAATTGTTTTATATCCCCGTGCAATGCAGCACGAGACATAGTTTAAGAGAAAGCTACGCTGGAAAAGTAAAAATACAGGAGCTCGCGCATTTAACATTTAATAATAGATAACTCGTAATTTATATTTAAATTGAATAAATGTAATTGACTACTGTCTTACTAGCTGCAACCGTAATTCTACTCTTTTGCTTTCCAGAAATCTCGAGAAGCAGAAATTACCGGAATTTTCTCGCTACTGATTGAAAAGCTTTAAAAAGCCGGAGAGAAATATCTCATCTCAGTTGTTGTATACTTAGCAGCTGTAATTTTGTAGATTGGGTTAGCTTCTTCTGAGCTTTGGATTGCGTTTTATTTAACCTTTTAGTATTTTAAAATATAGCTACTGATTATACTGCGTGATATTATGATATTATACGAATATCTTTGAGGGAAAATCTAACGTTTTGTTAAATTTCTTGTGATAAGAATAAATTTTATTAACTTTTTATCGAACTTGTGCCTTTAATCTATTACGAACCCGTACGAAATCTTATGAAAAATTGAAAATGGAACCCTTAAAACGCCTTTATGAAGGTCAATCTTCAACCTGCAAATAGCAGCTTTTATAAAAGTTCTGGCACCTTTACGATAAGATGACGCCATGCAAGAAGAAACTTTCTTTGCTTTACTAAACAGAGTAGCAAACGGAAACCCTAAATGCATGGCGGTGGGCACACACAAAGATGATGGCATTTTCATGAAACTTGCTTTTTTCAAATTTAAAAAATAATATTCTGAAAGTGCTGGCATCTTCATGCTGCAATCCTTTTGTGAAGCTATCCTATTGGTGACCTGTGACCGATCTGCATAAGGATGCATTTTTCTGGCACACACAGCAGAAAACTGGAAAGTTCATCGTTGTTTTCTTCACAACATATCTTAAGTGTTGTGCTTGAATATATTTGAGAAGAGTTATTTGCAAATGTCTTCTGCCCCTTGTTCTACAACTTAAAAATTTTATCAGTATCCCAAAATAAGATAAAAAATCCTAACAGTTCACATTAAGTGCAGATGTTCAGCCGTTTCTCCTTCGGTTTAGTTTCCTTAATCTTTAGTGAAAAGTTACTTAGCATGCTTAAAACGATTATTCGCTGCAGTTTCGGTGACACAGTTCCGGCAGATGCACAGCATCGTGTAAGTTAGTATTCCTTGCCAATTCGCCTGTACTGAAGAAACATTTATTCTACAGTAGCAGAATTTCAGTTGAGGAGTTGGAGGAAATTAAATGAAAAGGAAATCTTAATTAAAAACCGCTTCTAAATCTGATTTTCTTGGTAAAGTTTTCTATAAAATCCATAAATTGTTTTAAGTAAAATTCTAAATTTGATTAATTGTTTAGTAAAATTTGTTATTACGTAGAATTTACTACCCCTGTTGCCGCCCACTAAGTTAGCGACGCTGACTGTCGTACCGAAAAGCCCGGTTTCGAATCCCGGAGAAGGCATGAATGTTTATGTAGTATGGGGCACTCTAAATATGCGGCGAGCCTAACGTTCTCTGGAGAGACTGGTGGTAGAAAAAGAGGTGTGGGAAGCCTTCGGACTCGTTCCCCTTGTGTGCTTTTCATCAAAATTGCCTGTGGAACTGAGCAAATTCGTACTGTCACTTGTATGGTGCTCAAGGCTCTTGCCAACGACAGGCGCAATCTTGCTGTTCTAGTCAAAGAACACACTAATAGAAAGCGAAATTTTTAAAGTAAGCCAACGCAAAATCGTGCTTCGAGACTAATAGTTGTTTTGAGCCTAAGACATGGAACAGAATGATAAACGAATGATAACTATCATTTCAGCTGAAAAACCAGAATTTGGATAGAAAATATTTTATTGTTATTTATGTTATTGGAAACAGCTATCAGAAGTAAAGCAGCTTATAAAATTCTTAGTAAATGATGTTTTCATTCTGAACACGGAATATAACGCTAACTAAATTTCCAAGTTTTCGATTAAACTTATTACTTTTCTTCTTGTTAAGTTCTGGAGTAATAATTGGAATAATAATCTTCAGCGCATTCAGTAATTATGATGGTATAACGCAGGTGCGCGTACTGGCAATTATAATTCAACCGTCATCCAATAGATAAGGTCACACTTTCTATCGTGGGCAGATGAAGAATAAAAATATTAAAAGTATCTCCGTGGAATTACTAATGTATATTAACGAACAATGTACATTACCAATGCATATTAACATCTAATTGTTGCAAAAGCTGGAACGCTCTAAAATTATACAGTATTTTAGCTGTTGCACAGGCTCCATTAAAATTCAGTTGTGATGGTTTTTGAAACTTTTGATTCCTGCAGCTAGGGCTTGGTAACAAAATTTAATATATTTATAATGTATAAATTTAATGTATTCTAACTAGAAAACTAGCTGCTAAAGCTCGTTTTGAAGCAAAATCTTTATCTTATTACAATTAAAATCTTTAGTGCTAAAATTAAAAAAAGTCATCAGCAGCAGTAACAATAATAATAATAAGAAATTTGTACCTACTTTTATATTATTCAACATATCTATATGTAAAAAAATCTGATGCGTTCGCTACATCTCTTCCTTGTAATTCACTTGTAATTCCTTGTACACTTCCTTGTGATAATATTAAATTATACGCATTTTTTCCTGCCTTTCATTTAAACTTACTTCCTCGAATTTCATAAGGGATATATTTCTCATTCAATTAATTCAGTTCTCACTTCGCGGCAAGGCAAAAATACATAAAAACTCAAAATATCTTCATTAAAAATTGAAAGAGATAGAAAAACATAATCACCAAATACAGTTAAAACAATCAAAAAATGTTTTTTTTACAATTAAAATTACAGTTTCCACGCAAAAACAAGCAATTCGGCCAGCGGGCAAGAAGACAGATTATTCCGTGCACAAAACTGAAAGTTTACTTTTGGTCTCACTCAGCAAAAAGATACTGAAGGCGTAGAAACTGGTTTAATTTCTTGTGAACGCTCGGAGTCAATATATGGGATTCCAGACTGGATTAAGCATGATTTAATTCGCAATAATACAAGCAGACGTTACTTTGTTGTCGCGAAGCTTAGTTTCTCTAGATTGGCAACAAATCGACTATCCTGATAAGTTTCAAATGTAAACAAATATGGCTGCTATGGTAAAAAGATTAGGCTTAGCCGCACTTAAACAACTTTTAAATTGTTGATAATTTTACAACTATAACAACGCAGGTTAACTAAAGGCATAAAAACCTTAACCGGAAGATAAGAACAACCTAATTCAACCATTTTTAAAGCAAAAAATGCACAATTTACCGACATATAAGAATAAAGAAACTGAGTTCAGATAGCCGAGTAACAGAGTGGATATATATATATATATATATATATACTTTTGATGCGGGCGATTGCAACCAATGCACATCTACATGTTATAGCAGTGTGTATACAAAATTTCAACGTTCTGAGGATACTCGTTTTTGAGTTATGCGAGATACATACACACGTAATACGTACGTACAGATGCCACGAAAAAATTTCTGAACCCATTTTAAATTCAATTTTATAAGTCGTTTGGGGAAAAAGAGTCCTTTATTCTGTCTTTACGTACAGATGTCACACAAACATCGTAAAATTGCATTGGATAGCGGTCAAAACAGATATTTTCGTTGAAATACGATACCAGAAATTTTTCGCGATTACAATACTTCCTTTTTACTTCGTACAAGGAAGTAAAAATTGATGGTGAGCTCTCTCATTTTTTAACGCGTAATATTACTCATGGAAGAGTGAGTATGTTATAGAACAAATAAAAGAAACAATAGATTTTACACACACATATATTTTATTCTATTATATTTTACTTCTTATTTATTATATTTATTCATTCAAAATGACTCTATGTAAAATCGGTCAATGATATGAGAAATTAGATTCATAATTCAAGATGTCTGCAGCTATTTTCCTAGCAAATGTAAAATCTATTAATGAATTGCCAACTGTACTTAAATAGTTACTTGGCACCATATTGAGATTAAAATGGTGTTTCATGAAATCAAATGTCTTTTCATTTCGTTTCAAGTCTACACCGAAATCTCCCATCATAATAACAGGAACATCTGTAGCTACAGTAAACTCTTCATCGATCAATAAAATAGTCTCAGAATATTTCATGAATGCATTAAAGAAGAACATCGTCGAATCTCATGAATTAACCAGTTAGATGAATATATACGGAAGCTAGATTAAATCTTGACTGTCGATTAACAGTTACATCAACTATACAAATATCGCCTGCTTCTCAATCCTGTATTCTCTTCGGTGCTTAACGGTAAATTCTATTGGTACACAATCTGCTACACTCGTCGAATTTCTATGAATGGCAACCTCACTAACTCGCCGAAGTAAAAATAAAATGCAGCAAACACACCCGAACACTGAATGTCTACGCGACACTGTCTACCAGACAATCTTACCACTCACACGCGGATGACTTCACCAAAATTTCACTATTTTTGACGCGTTACTATGCATATACCCTTTGTCCAATTTTTAAATTTTTAATGTGTGTTTGCTAATGTGCTCTTCCATCTATCCAATGACGTATTTTGATTGATTGTAACATTTATAATTTCGAAGATATAAGCAATCGCTCACACTTCAAATAGCGCCTTAACTTTTGCTTTCCCATCAGACCACTCAAGACGAACGTAATAACACTTTAAAAAGGGAAGGAGGGGGCTGAAGGAAACAAAACCTATTAATTATGTTTCGATTACAACTAAAAAGTGTAATTAAGTAAGAACATTATAGATTTTTCTCTCTCTCTCTTTTTTTTTTTTTTTTTTTACCTGTCATTGGCATGCCTAAAATGCAAAAGGATAAATAGATACCTCCATTCAAATCAATGAAAAAAGAAATGGACGGTCAATGAAAAATTGCAGTTCTCGAACAAGAAGCAGACAACAATTTCGCTTTAATTTATACCTAACTCATTTCTCTTTCTCTGTATATGCGTGTCTCTGTGCGTGTGTCTTATATCTATTTATATATATACTACAAAACCCGGCGGTCATACGAAATGACTGCTGTTCTAGATATTATAAATTGTAATTAAAATGATTTGTGCAAAGCTATCTGCTAATTCAAACTGAATTACCAGAGCAGGCGGCGAGGACGCCCCTTTGCCAACTGCCCCACGGGGTTTCCCCCTTCTACTTCCTTAATTGCTTAAAGTAGAGTGCAGTGAAGGAAACCACTGGCGGTACATTTCTTTCTCTGCTCAGTGGTTTCTTTTTGTCGAGAAAGACGTTTTTGTGCAGCTTTAGCTCCTTTTCTCTCCTCTTCAGTGCTGTATTTTTTAGGAGACATTCTTAAAAGAAATTACGTTAAGACGTAGTTTTTATGTAAAACAGATGATTGCCAATGCAAAAAAATGTTCACCTTTCCCCCCAACACGCTCGATTTGCGTTCAGCCTTAAATTGTTTCAAAAACAGATAATTGTTAATGCAAACAAATGTTCACCTTCCCTCTGACACGCTCAATTTGCGTTCAGTTGTAAACCATTTCAAAAACAGATAATAGCTAATGCAAACAAATATTCACGTTCCCCCTGACACGCTCAATTTGCGTTCAGCCGAAAATTCAGTTTAAAATACAATATCGGAATAAAATGGGGCAAAATTTTAAACTCTTTACGCGAAAGGACATTTGGCGTAGGAGTTTGGGTAAACCTACTCGATGAGATGTACTAGGCATAACTCGTTAGTTGGTTTCGTCTCCTTTCATTTCTCAACGTTTGCAAGTTTCTAGGTTATATGTAAATATAGTTAAATGCATAATAAACAACAATTGTATGAATTAAAAATACTTAAATACCATGATAATTTAATTAAAACGATGATAACTATTGTGATAAAATTTGTTTTATTATTTGAATACTATAGCAACTTCACCCCATTGGCTAGTACAGTTACGCAAGCAACCAAAAAACTATCAGCGACAAACAGATAAGTAGTGTGAAACGGAGAGTTCACCGCCAGGAGGCGGATTGCGGATGAGCCCGGAAGCAGGTGAGGCGGTGCAAGTCGGGAGGCGGTGCAACGCCAGAGGCGGATTGTGGATGAGTAAACTAATTGATAAGGAGGCGGATTGAGGCAGTGCAAGTCAGGAGGCGCAGCTTGATTTAGTTGATAAAATCGGGATTCGAACCTGAAACAAAAGGAGTTCATAGATAGTACTAATATTTTAATCAAGTTAATATCGAATTTTCGAGATCAAGATTTGAACTCAGAATTAAAATATTTCACGATATCGGTAATTTAATCTTTTAACCACTAACCTGTTGAAATATAATTCATTTTATCTTATGAAGGTATAAAAGAGAGCGTATTAAACCATCGATTCCATTTGTGAATATGTCTTCGCCCCAGGAAGTTGCATTCGTAGTATGTTTTTACATACTCATATGTTTCATTTTATCGTTGATATATATTTTTACCGGAGGTGATAAACTACCTATTGATTTCACATTGCTCCTGAACAATGTTGCAAATATGACTTTGCGTTTAAACCAGACTATATAAAAATAACACGTTACCGTGATCATGCCGATTCGTATAACTGTATCGAATAATCATATTTCCTGCTGCAATGAAGAAAACGTATCAAGATCCGGGACAAGTCGCAAGTTATGGAGGTTTGGATGCCTTATATCGTGCTGCTCAAGGCAAAATATCGAAGAAAGCGATCCAGAAATGGTTAGAAGGCGTAGATGCTTACATGCTACACAAGCCCCTTCGCCACCAATTTCCCACGAATCGCGTCATAGTGTTTAGTAAAGACAGCCAATGGCAAGCTGACTTAGTGGATGTCTCGCATTTACGTAAGCATAATGATGGCTTTCGATACATTTTAACGTGTATAGATATATTATCAAAATTTGCCTGGGCAATTCCGCTCAAACAAAAGCGAGGAGAAGATGTGATAAAGGCTTTTACCGAAATTTTTAGAGACCGTAAGCCGAAAATGTTGCAAACAGATTAGGGAACAGAATTTAAAAATATAAGATTTCAAAGATTTTCATCATTCACCTCTGCAGGAGCTCTTTTAATACTCGAATGATAAGTGTTATTATAACTTTTCATTAATTTATCTAACACATCGATATATTTGAAAGTATTGTGACTTGTAAAGTACTTCCACATTTTAGTTTTTAAAGTGCGGTTAAATCTTTCCACTATGGAAGCTTTTGTAGAATTAAACGTTGTGAAAAATCGTACATTATGTTCTTTTAAAAATCTTTGAAATCTCATATTTTTAAATTCTGTTCCCTGATCTGTTTGCAACATTTTCGGCTTACGGTCTCTAAAAATTTCGGTAAAAGCCTTTATCACGTCTTCTCCTCGCTTCTGTTTGAGCGGAATCGCCCAGGCAAATTTTGATAATACACTCACGTTTGTGAAAATTGCAACACCAAGAAGGAATCGTCATAATTGAATGCAATTTAATACACAGTTGAGTGGTAGTGGTACAAATAAATGATTAAATGTTCAAAGCAAACAAACAAGAGATCAGAATCAGTATTTTGTGTGGCCACCACGCGCCGCAATAAGTGCTGCTACA
>KK112342.1:357750-373631 GCA_000611955.2 Stegodyphus mimosarum
TAAAAATTTCTGTAAAAGCCTTTATCACATCTTCTCCTCGCTTCTGTTTGAGCGGAATCGCCCAAGCAAATTTTGATAATATATCTATACACGTTAAAATGTATCGAAAACCATCATTATGCTTACGTAAATGTGAGACATCCACTAAGTCAGCTTGCCATTGGCTGTCTTTACTATACACTATGACGCGATTCGTGGGAAATTGGTGGCGAAGGGGCTTGTGTAGCGTGTAAGCATCTACGCCTTCTAACCATTTCTGGATCGCTTTCTTCGATATTTTGCCTTGAGCAGCACGATATAAGGCATCCAAACCTCCATAACTTGCGACTTGTCCCGGATCTTGATACGTTTTCTTCATTGCAGCAGGAAATATGATTATTCGATACAGTTATACGAATCGGCATGATCACGGTAACGTGTTATTTTTATATAGTCTGGTTTAAACGCAAAGTCATATTTGCAACATTGTTCAGGAGCAATGTGAAATCAATAGGTAGTTTATCACCTCCGGTAAAAATATATATCAACGATAAAATGAAACATATGAGTATGTAAAAACATACTACGAATGCAACTTCCTGGGGCGAAGACATATTCACAAATGGAATCGATGGTTTAATACGCTCTCTTTTATACCTTCATAAGATAAAATGAATTATATTTCAACAGGTTAGTGGTTAAAATATTAAATTACCGATATCGTGAAATATTTTAATTCTGAGTTCAAATCTTGATCTCGAAAATTCGATATTCACTTGATTAAAATATTAGTACTACCTATGAACTCCTTTTGTTTCAGGTTCGAATCCCGATTTTATCAACTAAATCAAACTGCGCCTCCTGACTTGCACCGCCTGACTTGCACTGCCTCAATCCGCCTCCTTATCAATTAGTTTACTCATCCACAATCCGCCTCTGGCCTTGCACCGCCTCACCTGCTTCCGGGCTCATCCGCAATCCGCCTCCTGGCGGTGAACTCGCCGTTTCACACTACTCAGATACTTAAGCCGCATATAATAAAGATGTTACCGGTAAAGTTTGAAATTCGGCATTGTATATAATGCCTAAAACTAGCCGGCAATGTATGAAACGATTCATATTTCACACATTTCCTAGGCATTCTATAGAATGCCAAACGACAAACCGGCAAAGTATGAAATAAATTTCCGATTTCGTTTCGAAGAACCAAACTACTTACCAGAAGTTAACAAATTATGTAAAAAGTCCAAAATCACTACTAAGAAGGAACCACGGAAATACTGGCCGCTGAATCGCTACGGTATGATGTCTATGGATAACAAATTAATTCATTTATCCTGTTAAAGAAAGCATCAGTACTATACAGCATTACGTCACGAACACTGAGTTATTTCCCGAACATCATGAAAACTGATTTGAGTACTGGACATGGACAACGTGACAGAATGCTGAAAGAACTTTCAACCAAATACAAAAACGTTACCCGTAATGATATTAAACTGTAGAGCCACCTTTGTGAGGTAAAAATAGAAAGGTATTAAAAAGGGTAGTGTTGTGAAACTTAATGATTGTTTCTGAATTTAATTTCCGTTTTCAGGTAGATCTTACTGATTCCCAATCTGAGGCAAATAGAAAATAAAAATTTTTTATGCTGTATCAAGATCATCTCGCTATCTTTTTTTTTTTTCCACACATTTCGAATAACAGTTTTTCACTCGCACTTTTCCATTAAGTTTTCAAAATAACATTTGTATTTTTGAGGCATGAGCGTCTTTTAAATAATAGCCTTATCATAACCTTTTTTTTTCATACTTTGCCTAAAGAAAATTTGCCGTTCTATAGAATGCCTAGGTATTATATACAAAGGAAAGTATGTTCCTAGGGTAAGTATGTAATAATTCTCATATTTCATACTTTGCCTAAAATCATTCGGCATTATATACAATGCCTAGGCATTCTATAGAATGGCGACGTTTCATACTTTCCCGGTAACGTATATATATATATATATGTAATAATAATATTCCATAGTCAAAAGTACATATAAAACCCTAAATTAATTTTCGTCTTTTATTTTTGTTTATTCCTCAATCACAATTCTAAATGCATATTCTTTTCATTTTAATGGCGACGATCTCTTATTCGAAAGTACGTGAAATTAAATCCACAGCCCCGTAGTCAAATTGTTTTTCCCGCTTTTTCCTACACGTACAGTTATAGAATGTTCTGGAAATATTTAAAGGAACTGGATTGGCTGACGAGGCTGACGTCATTTCTTGGAAGCTCCGCCTTTCCAGTAGGTATAAAAGAACTCGCAAAGGAACATCGGGCGGTCTTTTCATTAATGTAATGATGGAATAAACATCAATTCAAAAAGCTATTAATTGTTCTTCGAAGATGTAAATTTTAACACAGCTGTTTTTCAAGAAAAATAATAAATGGATTCTTTTTGTTATCATCGTTTGTTACTTTGAGCTACGACTACATCACATCATCATGGCACATCACATATATATATACATATATAGCAAAATAAGATTAGAAATTTTAAAGAAATATGTTAAAAAATCTGAAAAGTTTCAGACTTTAAATTACGTCCACATAGGCGTTTTTTAACATTTTGTGTGTTACCTTTATTTATTGACAATCATGTTCTTCGCACTTAAACCATAAAATTCAGTTCAAGAGCAATTTCACAAAATCATTTTAAAACGAGCATATCTTTAGAATTTCCGATACACAACCTCACGTGTTAGAGATAAAAATGTTCTGTATAACGTTGCCATTGCTCCCTTTAAAATCGTTGAGTTTGCTAATTAAAAATTCGTTCTTTACAAAATATGAAATCGATCATAAAGCAAATTCCAAATTTCAAATTTGGGTTTCCAGATGCCCAAGTTCGGGCTGAAACGTTCAATACTCAAATATCACAGTGCGAGTTTATGCAGATTGTTCATTATTTAATTTCTTTAAATATAATAGAGGGCAATAATATTTGGTAGCAACAATTGGAAAAGTGAAAAAACGCTTTTAGTGAATCAACACAAAATGCCAAAACGAAATTAACAGTCCTTCTGTTCTAATTGTCCCTTTGGACTAATAAAATAAAACCGGTTAAAAGAGTATTAATTTCTGCTACAATTAGCGTAGAAAAGTAAGCGTATAATTATGCACCAGTGACTAGAGCAGAAAAACGAGTGCATATATACTTCAGCGCTACGACTCCATGACTGCCAGTTGCCAGCTTTTATTTAAGGGTAAATAAATTACCGTATTTCCTTCCTTATTTTCCTCCTTTTTAAATTAATTTTATCGTCTGAAAATTGATAGCCGAAAATTATGCCAATAATTTAATTTACGAAGAACGCGGTTACAGTAAGAATACAACAAATTAAAAGTAGTCACAGATAAACTACCACAATATTATTTATTTAAAAGAAATGTGCATTCCCAAAAAGAATGCATAGCATTACAATAGCATTATAATGGCATTACAATATCTGACGGGTATTGTGCTGATACACGACGGTAATTGAGGCGTCGGGCTCAATTATCTTCTAAGTCCGAGGGGCACATCGCATGAATGAGTTTTGACCGCAGATTCTAAGAGGGACGTTGGAGGAACAAAAGAAAAGGGAGAAGAGCAAATGACCTGGATTTCGAAAGATCAAACACATCAGCAGTACATAAGATTACAATGAGCTGGAACATAAATAACAGAAGTAAGGTGATATCATATGTTTGGAAAATTTCTTCAGTATGCGAACACTTACCACGGCCGGGCTCTCTTCATGAAGATTCTGCATAAAATGTCTTTCAAATAATAAATGCAAGACGAAATTTGAAAAGGTAATTAAAAAGTGGAAACACAAATTAAATACACTGACTACTCGTAAAAATAAAATTAATCCAGGAACTAGGATTTACTAATAAATAGTCTTCAGAGGGGGAAACCAGGTACAACAGAGGAAGGGGAAATTTATGCGAATATTTTTAAAATTTTCAGAACCTAGCGCGAAAAAGCTAGGGAAAAAAATACGCAAGGACACTTTGCATTTAAAATTAATTTTAACATATACTCTGTTTTGAAATATGTGCATTCTGTGATAAATTAAAAAGTTTATAAAGTAATGCAAGAAAATGAAGTAGTAGTAGAAAATTCGCAAAATCGGAGCATAGACATAAATTTTAGTAATACATTTTTTTAATTGCAAATTTGCTAAAAATACAAGATCTAGCCGCACTCTATGGAAACATGTTTACTGAAATGTAGCTGACAGCTGCTGAAACATATGTGGTGGAGGATCCACAGAGCAAATAAAGCATGTAGCTGGTCCCATAGATTCTCTAAGTCTCGCGAATCTAGGGTAGGGAAAACGATATAAGGTAAATTTCTTCCTTTTGTTTTTACAACCACCAGCTTAAGTTCCTAGTCATGTAGCACGTCGCATTATCCTGTTAGAAGACGCCATGATTCCCGGCGGAAAAAAAAAATCTGTGTGTACAGATAAGTGTACGTGGTCTGCAAGATTCGATCCATATTTAATACGATCCACAGTGCCATTAACAATGATAAGTGTACTTTGAAAGTGTCACTAAAACCTTCCCCAGACGCAAATGCAAATGCTCCTTCGCAAAAGGCTGTGGGATGTTTTATTTTGTGATGTTTCTTATCGTATGCGCCAACTATATTATCATATCCGTCCAATAAAGCAAAAAATGGGAATCATTGGAGAGAGCAATATTTTGTCAATTAAGAGGGCAACTGTTAGTACTCCCCTGCTTTACAGTATGCGGCGGAGCTATGTCTGTAAATTCATTGGTGAAGTCCGGATACCTCGCCCATTTTTCTCTATTCCCTGTCCTTGTTAGTAGTACTATGCAAGTTCCAGCCCTTTATGCAAATGGACAATGGTTAGCATAAAAGCTATCACTATCTATATGCTACCGAGACCCATATGCAGCCAAGGTTGGCTGACCTCTCGTTTCGGATGTAATGGCAGTATCTCCCATCCTCGGTTCATTTGGGCAATAAGTTGCTCCACTGTAGCATGTCAAATGGCCCGAACGTAACGCCTTTACCGTCTTCATTTTTTGTCCCCTGGGGCTCGTGTTCGCAATGTCTACGTTGCTTGTTTTGTATGGTGTCATTCTGCAATTAATGCTTACACTACTTTCCCACAGCAGCATACGAATTTTACGTTTCACAGAACATTCTATAAAATTACATCTTGATTTCAACAGCTCCACGTTCTTCCTTTGCCTTCCCTACTCCAAAGAAATTTTTGAGAGAGAAATAAGTATGCCAATTAAATCATAATTACGATGGCATTAATAAGGAAGAATTCCTCCTGGATAGGAGAGAGCTGCTTCAGAATTTTATTTCTGCTACCGTTAAAGAAGACTAAAAAGAAAGATAGAAATGACTTCCTTTTTGACTTTTCTTATTTATTCTAATACATCAGGTCTTCAGAACGCAATTCTAAATACTATACTACTGCGAATTTTTCTCACAGTTATTGTAAGTGTAGTAATTCCCTTAAGTAAAAATTATTTAAGAACTACCAAACACTTAAAAATGGGTATTTTTGACCGGGAAGAATGAAGTTTTACGTAATGTGGGATACTTTCCATGACGCTGATGGCTATAGGTCCGGCTTGTCACTAAAGATACCGGAACCTTTATGAACGTCGAGGACTGTTCGTCAAGACCGAAGCCATCATAAAAACGTTGTGACCTAAAGGTGACGTCACTTCGACAAAAGATACCTTCTTTAAATTACACATTGCACTTCATAGTGATGTCAGTACCTTTATGAGAACATTTCGCTAAAACTTCTAAAAAAGATACTCTCGAATAAAGGTTTCAGTACTTCCATGAAGCTTTTTTCTTCACGTCATAAACTGAATAACCGTACAAGCTCAAGGATGCTGGTACCTTTATGCCATGGCATTCTTGATAAACAATGGCTCACTTATATAAACGTGCCGGCATCTTTATGATGGAGATTTCGCAGACATAAACCATCATTAAGGTACGACATTTTTTTAAAGTTGCTTTCCCCAAGTTCTAAACTGAACTTCATAAAGACGCCGATAGTCCTGTGTCTCGACGAGCAGCAGTTAACTTGCAAAACGTGCCGGCACCGTTGTGAGGGAAATTTCACCAAGACAGAAAACATCCCAAAGGTGCGGCGTTTTACGAAAATGCTTTCGCCAGTTCTAAGCAGAAATTCATAAAAGTGCCGGTACTCATGATCAATAGCTGACTCGCAAAAATGGCGCCACTTTTGTGGTGTAGATTTTACTTTGACTAATACCATCATAGGTACGGCCCTTTCATAAAAAATCTTTCTGCAAGTTCTAAACTGAACTTAATAAAGGTGCCGGTACCCAATGTCTTTATGAAGAACTTGCTAAAGGTGCCGTTCCATTTATTCAACGTAGATTTTCAAAGGTACGTCTCGGAATCTTGATGAAGTTTACATTCTTCATGGTATATACTGAACTTCAAAGGATGCCGGCACCTTTGTGTCTTAACGCTGCGGCTCCCTTATGCTTCGGCGAACAATGATCAACTTGCATAAAGAATCCGGCCTATTTATGCAGATTGACCGCGCCGGTCGCATCACTCCCCATCACCCCTGTTCTTCCCTTTGAGAAATCTTATTTTACTGTCTATCAAACAGTAACTGGAGCAATGAAAGAGATTTCTGCAATACCATCGACGATTTCGATAACAGAAAAGCAAGCAGTTGTTGGAATTAAAGTCCGAGTTTAAAAAAAATTCAGGGACCACACAGGGCGACAAAAGCTTCGGTTGCGAAACTGTAGCAGTTTAAACATTTTCAAATATTTCAATATCGAGCACGAAAGGCACAAATAATATTTTCTGAAGCAATTTAGGGAAGATCCCTCTGATGGGTAGCGAGTTATCTGAGCTGTTTAGTAGGTGGACAGGTATTGATTGATGAGCAACCCCTTTTCATCCCCTCGATATCAAGAGCGAGGGGGCTGAAGAAGGGAATTGAAACAAGGCTGTCGGATTTTAAATGCAGCAGCCAGCGTATAATGTCTTTGATAGGGTTGCACAGTGAACATCAAACATGTAGGATTTGAGGAGTATTGAAAGCATCCTTATATGGCCAGTATCTTTTTTTAAGAACATTTTTTATTATTTTAGTTCTTTTTTATATGTAGGTAATTCATGGCAACATTCAAAGAGATGTATTCACCCCCTTCCCAGAAAAGTGATCGAATTTCTATAGCAGTACCTTCTGTTTTAAATAATTTGCCTAGTTATTATAGAGATGAGTTATAATGACATCTAAAATGATAAAAAGCACAGAAATGCTTTTGGAAAGTTCATGATCAGAGTGCAAAATGGTTTGATTAAGTGAATGTCACTGCTAAAGTCTCAAGAAAACCAATCGTATTTCTGTTAGAAAAAATGATAATAGCCAACACATTTTGAGCACACTTTGTCCTCCGCCTGAAAATGTGCCCCTCCGAGCCCGAATTTTGAATTTCGAATTAATTTTTAATTTATTTTATGTTTCGTGCGAATTTAAGGAACTTCTGATCAAAATCTCAAAGGTAAAAATCTTTGTGTTGCCACTCGGCAAAGCGTAAAGTATTTATGCTTCAAATTTAATCAGAAAACTCCGCGATAGAAAAGGAGAGTGTTGCCACTCGGCAAAATGTAGTATATTTGTCATTCGAATTTAATGGAGTTGTAGAAAAATGGCGGCACTTAGAATCACCCAATTTTTAACATATATAGTCCTCCATCTGAGCATGTGCACTCCGAAGCCCGAATTTAGAATTTGTTTTTTGTTTATTCCATACTATGGGTGAATTTAAGAAACTTTTGATTAAAAACTCAGTGATACAAAAGCTTTATGTTGCCACTGGACAAAACGTAAGATGTTTGTTTCAAACTGGATCAGAAAATTAGCGATATAAAAGAAGTGTGTTTTCAAATTTAATAAAAGAACTCGGCAATATAAATTCGGCTGTTCAATCTCTACATATAATAAAACAAAGAGAGAGAGAGAGTGTGTGTGTGTGTGTGTGTGTGTGTGTGTGCGCGCGCGTGCGTGCGTGCGTGCGTGTGTGTGTCTTTCGTTCGTGTTGCGAGTAAGCTAATAGACCTAGGGCCACGAAATTTGGTACATAGGTGTATCTACACAAGAGCCAGGGCACCTCGAAGCGATTTTTTCGAAATATAAAATATTTTTAACTTCTACGCGCAGAGTGTTTCAAATTTTATCAGAAAACTCACTGCAATAAAAAAATATATTGCCACTTGGCAAACCACAATATGTTAGCTTTCGAATTTAATTGCTCACCCATTTAAAAAGAATGTATTGGCACTGCCCGGATTAAAGTTTTTTTTATCTTCCAAGCGGCAATATGTTGCCCTTCACAAAGCTTAATGTATTTAATTTTTCTTCCAAGTTTATTCTGTTATTAATTAACAAATTAAGCAATTTTAAAGCAATAGCAGATCATTCCAGTTATTAATTACTAACTGGACCCGTAAAATAACATTGTCAGAATTCATTAAAGCCATGACATTTTTTTTTCACTTTTTTAATGATTATTTTGTTGATCGCGCAAGCGACTAGTATATAAAAATTATAACATTTTAAAATTCATAAAAGTAATATAATCTCTCGATAATTACTTCAAATACCCGGACTGACATGAAGAAGCCCTTGCGGGTATTCCATAGATCTCGATAATTAGATTATTTTTGGCCTATAGAAAATCTATAGACCAAATCAGACTATCTATAGATGTTTATTTTATCTATATCTGAAATCTAGAGACAGATTGCATTTATTGTATTTTTGTAAAGGAAGTTTTGTCTTTCAGATTTTGCATTTTATTGCAACTACTATTCTATGGTTAAAAAATTATTTTTTCCCGTTAAACAAAATACAGAGCGTGTTCATAAATTAACCGGACAGTTTCTTATAAACAAGAAAAAACTACTAACCTTCAAATAAATTTATCTTCTTCAAAATAATCTCCAGAGGAGTTTATATTACAATCTTTTCAACGTTTTTACAGGTCATCGAAACACTGTTCGTAGGCAATGGAGCTAACCTTTCGAGAAGTACGCGCAAAATTTGATTTTAATATACTATATGTTTTCAAATCTTTGTCTTTTCATGGCCATCTTAAGCTTCGGGAAAGTAAAAAAAAAAATCAGCTAACGATAAGTCGGGAGAATATGGCGGGTGTTTTATCAGTGCAATTGAAGGTTTAGCAAGATATAGCTGTACTGGCAATGCTGTATGGTGCTAACATTATCGTGTAAAAAAAAAATGTCCAAAATCTAAAAATTCCTTACAGAATCGCCTCGTCCTGTTTCTTAATAAAAAAAAAACCCCTCCTTGTAAACATAGTGATTTATAGATTGATTTTTCAGGGACAAATGCATCGTAAATAAGCCCTATATGACCAAAAAATGCAATCAGCATCACCTTAGTCTTTAATTTCGATATCCGTGCTCCTCTTTTTATTTATTTATTTATTTTGTCCAGGAAAAAAAGCCCTTTAATGGTCAGAAAATGCAATCAACATCACCTTGGTCTTAGATTTCGATTCCCGAGTTCCCCCCTTTTTCTTTTAGCCCAAAGGAGCGTTAGCTCAGAAGGGCTATTAATTTCGTTTTGGCATTTTGCGTCAATTCACTACAAACGGCGAATCACTTTTGAAATTGTTGCCACCAAATATTATCGACGTGTATTATATTTAAAGAAATTGAACAATGATGAATCTGCATAAACGTATGTATGCTTCTCGCATTGTCATAAAACAACGGTACTTAAAGCCATCAAACTTTGAATAACGTACGTCTCCACCCAAATATGGCCATCTGGAAGGCAAATATGGAATTTGTTTTATTAACTATATTATCTATTTTATATTTTGTAAAGCATTTGGGAGTTTTTGATTAAGATACTCAACGATTTCAAAGCAAGCAATGGCAGCACTGTACGGAAAAAAAATATTTTTATGTCCAGTGTGCGAGACTGTGTATCTGAAATTCTAAAGATATGTTTGTTCTTATAAATATTTTGCGATATTGCTGTTGGATTGAATTTTATAGAGTAAGCGCGAAGAACATGATATGTAATAAATAAAGGTAACACACAAAATGTTAAAAAAAATGCCCCTTTGGACGTAATTTAAAATCTGAAACCTTGCAGATTTTTTTTAATTTATTTATTTGTTTTTATTTGATTTGTGTGGGAAAAAACTCTTTATGGTCACAAAATGCAATCAGCATCACCTTAGTCTTTGTTTCCGATATCCGTACTCTTGTTTTTTCCTCGCTTCCCATATAAAATGTTTCGGTAGCAAGTAAAAGTTTCAACCCTTTCTATTTAGACATTTTATCTGTTTGTTTCTGTGTCAGATACCAGGTCTCATCTCCCGCTATGACAAATTTTAAGATACTACTCCATCTTGAAGTAGTCAGCAGACTTTACAGTAAGCTTTTTAGTCTGCTTTTTGCTGTTCTAACAAAATCCGAGATACAAATGGAACACAAAATTTCCTTATTCTCAAATTTTTAATCAAAATTAACTTGCAGCTTTCTTTGTTTATCCCAAGCATGTCCTAAATTTGCTGAATTGTTGCACGTCTGTCAGCTTTTACTAAAGAATGAATTTTTTCCTCATTTTCCTCATTATTTAAAGTTGTTGGTTCATCCTCAACGCTTTTGCGCCCACATTTTGAATGGTTGTACCACTCATACACTTGTGTTCTTGATAACGATGCATCACCATCAACTGCTCGAATCTCTAACGTTTCAGCATCAGATTTACCTAATTATTAACAATATTTAACGTTATGACGCTGTTCCATCTCGAAGTGAATTTTTTTGCAAAATAGCTTCTCAGTAAATAAAAATAACTGCTGAGCTTTGGTATGCAATCGAAAAGTTAACCACTTTAAACTGGTTTTAACAAGATAGAATCTGGGATTTCATTTCCGAAAACTTGTTTATACTTATAAAACTAAAAACGTACTTACGTATTATCCCGTTGACCTTCCAAGTAGCGCGATTTAGTGCTAGTTATGGATTGTTTATGTGCAATTATTTGTGTTATGGATTATGCTATATACTGTATATTATACAAAAAAGTATAAGAGGGTCAGTGAAGAAATCCTTTACAAGATCCTTTAAAGAAATCATTTAAAGACGCAAGAAAAAGTAGGGGAATCAGCGGTAGCGGTCTAGTTATATGAGTTATTATATGGTTTATAGAAGTATTTTATTTAAATTTATTTTTATCCCAAATGTTGCTTAATCATTTTCATCATACTACAGGTATGTTTAATTTGTTGCAAAGTGTTATATATTAAAACCTGAAGATGTAATTACTTTTTAAATGATTCTCTTTGTTACGCTGATGAGCAAAGGAAAGGGAAAAAAGCATTGCTATAGGTAAAGTAAAATTAAGCAAAGATTTTGACTAGTTATTTTTTGCCTTTAATGTTTGTCTATTTCCTCTGTAATTAAAACATTTCATGAAATGCCAATGATGAGTTCTACGAATACAAAATTAAAAGAAAATTATCTTTCGAGGTTTGCCTCATGTGTGGCGAGAATACACACGGTCTTATATAGAATGTCCTCCACAAAGACATTTCTGCTGTTGGGCTTTTTTATGGGCAAGAGATGCCTTTGTGCTTTTCCATAATCGATTAAATAAACAAAAATTATTCATAATGTCAAAGTTTTTTTTTTTTACTTTACCAAAGGTGTAAAGAATATAACGAATTAGAAATATAAAGAAATAATTGGTTATTTGAATACAGTTTAACTTTTTTTCCTCCTCTCCCCGAAGAAAGCACATTTTCTAAGATATAAGCTCAGAAAAAAAAAGGGGAGACAGTTTTACATCCCTCATTCTACTAGGCCGATTGACGAAATATAATTTTCGTTTTTCATGGCTCGAAAACACGATTTAGGAATATATATATATATATAGCATTACGCTGATGTAGATATTTTGACACAAAATTGGACTTTTCCCTAAAAGACATACCGATTTTTTTTCCATCTTTCAATTCTACTATTCAGATTTTGCCACAATATTAAATTTTAACAAATGTGAGAAACTTACCGAGAAATTTAAAAATTTATCTTGGAGCACTTTTTCAGTTCGCGCCAAGGATAATTCACTTGGAAAAATTTTTAATTTATGGTAATCTATTTTCCTTTCCCTTTCATTTTTCGTGAGCGGAAAAAACGTACATCGTTCATTCTTTCAAATGACTTTAACAAAGTGCATAAAACACATTTGGCGCTATCATCGCTTGTAACAAATACGTAAAGTTTCAAATTGCGCCAATATATAAATTTACGTATATCTTGCAAAAATTTTCAATGAAAAAACTCTAATTTTTTCCAGGTATGCTTAGAAATGCTTCTACTTTAAGGTGAAGGTATAAATTTTATAGGTTATAATTCAATTTTTTTTGAAAAATTTATGAAAATTATTGAAAAATACAAATTTAAAAATAAATCAGAAAGTCTCTGTGAATTTTATTTGGATCAAACCTAACTTCTGAGATGTGAAAGACGGAATCAAGTAAGTTCAATAAAAAAAAGGGGATATTAGAAAACATATATCAGACTCAATTAATATTAAATGCCGCAATGCCGGGCCCAAGGCGTCCATAGACGTTGGTCACTATTAAGGCCAAATGCGCTGGTTACTTTATTATGGAGGCACCTAATAGGTGGGCCACCGGTGCCTCCTATGATGTGAACGGACAAATTACATCCATGCCTTCTCAGGGATTCGAATCCGGCCAGTCAGCGAATTCAATTAACATTGAAGAGCTAAACTTTTGATAGCTAATTTTTTAAAAACTACTCGTCCGATTTTTACAAAACCTGGCACTTTGTCACAATTTGATTCGCAGAATCGAAATATGGAAAAAAATCAGTACGCCATTTCAGAAAAAGTCAGATTTTCTGCCAAAATATCTATATCAGAACAGCGCTATGTATAAATCTAATATATATTTATATATAGAGATTATATTAGATTTCGCGCTTTCGATACATGAAAAACGCATGTTAAATTTCGTCAATCGGTCCAGTAGAATGGGAGATATAGAACTGTCTCCCCCCTTTTTTTTTTCTGTGCGCAGTGTTCCTAACAGAGTTATTATTTAGAAGCCACAGCTGGAAATTTTCTCTCAAATGAAACCATTTTAATCTCCTTCAAAACTTTTTTTCTGGAAATAATGCATTTTCAGTTTCGTGATTTTGGTATGGTGGTACATATGTAGCATTTTATATTTAAATTCAAAGCTTCTGTCTCTAATTAAAAACTCGATTCGCTGACGTAAGATTCTTGTTATGGTAATCATAATTATATTACCCTGTGTAGATAATTAAGTTCCATATAAATTTTTAAACATTATTAAGCTGCCTGTAAAACGTTAAAAGCATGATTCACAAACGGGTAGGTACATACAAGCGCAGTACATGTAATGAAGCAAAAATAAATATTAAGCCTTACGTGCTAAATGTGCATTATGAACCAGTGCCCAGCAGTGTAATAAAATTGAAACGAATTTTTATAAAAAACAATGGAAAAATTAAGAATTTAGAACTTTCTAGTAAACAGAAATATACACCTTCAAAAGAAGAAAACGTATGAAATAAGACAAAAATGAAGGCCATTAAAAATAATAATAAATAACAAAATAAATGTATAAATAAACAGAAATAGGGGGGAAACCGTTTAAAAAGGCTAACAGGGAAGAAGAGAACAATTTTTTTAAAAAAATCTCAAAACAAACTGTTGATTTCAATTTAATTTTTAATCATGTTTTGGAACTTTCTTCTTTCGGAAAAATGGTATATTATCGTTATTATTTACTTACTTATTTATTTCACACAGAGGAACTTCGATTGTAAAATGTTTAATTCTTCCATAACTTTATTAAAAATTCTATTTAATTTTACATAAATACAGGTACAGTTTACTTTTAAGCACTTAAAAATATGCATATTAAAATTAAAATTAAATATTATAATGATTTAGAAATTCTTAAAACGTGAGTTCAGTTTTTTTTTCAGGTGTTTCCAAGCCTGCCTTAAGAATGAATTAAATCATTCCTCCTTGTTTTAAATTAATCAATCGACACAAAAAATAATGCAATTTTTTTAAATGCTGCGGATGGGATATTAAAGAATTAGACAATTAAGAAAAAATTTTTTTACTGCTATGGAATAATGAAAATCTTACCTTGATGTCGGAAACTTTTGCTCTCGTAACTTTCGCAGTCCGCGCGCTGGAATACAGGGTTACCAACGCCGTCGCCAAATTCGCGCCTCGAGTCTCGCAAGTTGCAGCCAAGAGTTTCAGGGTCAATTCGAATCGATAACAATCTGGGGACTAACAGAATAGTATTTTCTTCTTGCGTCTTGTTTTTAATCCTCCGGCTCGACGTCTTAAATAGTTAGTTGTTAAAGCGTCACAAGAGAAACAGATTTTTGTTCTGTAGGAAAAAAGATTAATCTGTCAGGAAATTTTATTTTGAAATGGTTTAACATTTCCCCCCCCCAGTTAGAAAGTTTATGCAAAAAATTCTATTTTAAGAGAAATTCAAGTTTTAAATTTGCTATTGAAACGTAATAGCAATTTATACGAAAGGTGCACCGTTAAATGTTGTTGCAGTTGTTCTATTGCATTACTTTAAAAAGTGGTCTTTAATCTGTGTTCCGAGAAATCCCAAGGTTCCGGAACTCAGAGATCCCGCCAGTCAAATTAACAATTTGGCACATGTCGTACGTCGAAGAGAATAATATGAAATGCTTTGAAAAAACTAAGCAGTTTTCTAATGGAAAATGAATTACATTTAGACAACAGTGTTAAAAAAATACACAATAGAGAACCCTTTCCATTTGAAGAAAATTATAATGGAATTTTTCCCAGAAAAGAAAACTAAGTACGATTGGGTAAAAATTCGTTCGAGTACTATGATAAATCAGAAGGCTTGCCAATGCAGGAGAGGGAACAATTTATCGACATAACAACATAATAACATATCGACGTTAAAATCTAAATTTAAGCAACCAGCAGCTCCTAAAGTCTTGGTTACAGATTCATGCATAAGACCCCCAAATTTCTCAGAAGGCTATAAATATTTTTATGCCATTCGAAACAATGTATTTAAGTAAAAAAAAAATATATTTCTCGACATACACTGCAAACAAACAAACAAACAATTCAAACACATTTCGTTTTTATGTCTTGAAAGCGCGACAGGATATATATTAGATTTATAAACTAGGTATTTTGACACAAAATCGAACTTTTTCTAAAACAACATACCATTTTTTTTTCATATTTTGATTATACGACTTAAATTATGCCTAGATATTAAATTTTGCAATTTTTGGTGAGACATTTGTGGGAAAACTTAAAAATTTATCTTGGCGCATTTTTTTAGTTTGCGCCAAGAGAAATTCACTTGGCAGAATTCTTAATTTATAGTAACCTACTTAATTTCCTTTTCTTTTTATTGATGCATGTCAGGAAGAAAAGATCCATCGCTCATTCTTCCTAATAAATTTACAAAGTTCTCATACCACATTTTCGTTATCATCGCTTATATTAAATATGTCAAATCTTAAAACGCGTCAAAATGTAAATTCGCATATATCTTAGGAAATTTTAAATAACAATCTCTAATTTTTTGCAGGTATGCTTAGAAATATGTCTTCTTTAAGATAATGTTAAAAATTTTATACGTTATAATATAAAAATCTTTTCAAAAAATTAAAAAAAAATATCATTAAAATATGCGAATTATAGTTAAATGAAGCCTAAATTTTGAATTCTGAAAAAAAAAAA